>RJWT010018407.1:0-18892 GCA_004365215.1 Cuniculus paca
GACTGAGTTTCTGAGCAGGGCATCTGAGCAGCATACAAACTCAGCAGCAACTCTGCCTAGGGATGGATAGCATATTTATCTTCCAAAGCCTGCTTCTCTTGTTTTACCAGTGGGGAACTGATTAAAGAAAGGATGTCTAGGCACTGGGGACCTAGGGTTTAAGCTGTTAAGTCTCTCAGGCATAAGTGCACACATGCCCAAGGTACATGCTGCTTCTAGATCCACTCTGCCAACCACAGCAGTTAGCACCAATAAGCAGTACTGACAAACTACCAAAATAAATTCTTGACCTTCTTTAATTGCCATAATATACAGAGGGAGAGGTACAATCTCTCTAATTTGATGATATTATGCCAGTATAGCTGGTGTGAAAAAAGGGTGAATAAAGTCCCTGCAATTTACTTTAGGATTCCTGTAATTAAACCCAATAAATATGGCTGGATAGAAACCAATACATTCCAAACATCATGTTGGACAGTTATCGCTGTTGCTCAATAACAGGATTGGGTGATACGGATTCCCCATTCCAGGAAAACAGGGGCTCACCTGAAGGATCTGGTCTAAAATGCTATCTGCGACTAAACAATGGGTAAAGCTTGCCCTGGAGTATGAGATTTATGAGCAGTAACTAGGGGTGGAGCAAGTACTATACTCTGCACCAAGCAGAAAGTCTTAGCAGGTCACTACCCCAAGGGGACTGGTAATAGAATGAGAAACCAGATCAAAGATGACTGAAACTGAAGAAGCAGAAGTAGTGGGAATTCAAATGGGGGGATTCTTCTACTTTATAAAACAGATTTTGGGCACGATTGTGGACACTGGAAGTTTCTTCTAATGGCTATAGGGGCTTTGTTAAAGGCACTAATCCAGCTAAGATACACTTCTTGGAGTAGCTAAATTGGTTAACGGGTCACTAGAAGTAAATTTGCAAAGGTCATAAGAGAGGCATACACTAACAGCATGGACATGCAGGGCAAGTGGTTTTTAACCTAATTGGACAGACAAGCTGGTAAAGGAATTCCAAAAAGAAGGAACAGTCTATGCCTAAATATGGAGGATGACAATGATCAAAGATGAGTGAGTGATTCGGTATGACAGGTTTTTACTTGGATATGGAATATCCCCAAAAGACCCATATGTTAAAGGTTTGGTTGTCAGTGTGGCACTATTGGAAGAGAGGGTCTTTAAGGTGGGGCCTAGCAGAAGGAAGTTGGATTACTAGACATCATGGGGTGAACAAGTGTCCTCTGACTTGCATTCCTTCCATAATGCACCATGCTGCTATCAACCCCAAATAACAAGGTCAAGTACCTATAGGCTGAAATTTATGAAACTGAGAGCCAAAATAAACTTTTCTTCCTTTTGTTTATTAAATATATTGTTATAGTGATGGAAAGCTAACTGAAAAATAGGTTCATATTTATTTGAAGGGAAGTGGTAGAAGACAAGGCTGAATACATAGGTTGGGACTAGAGCTAGATTTTGATGGAAGTTGTTTGCTGACCCTGGAATCTTAGATATTATCCTAGAAACCATGTAGAGATAAAGAAATTTTGGAGTGTAGGGTTGTCTCTTGCAGCTCTCTTAGCATGCTAAGCCCTGTAAAAAGCAGATAATGAACTCCCACAACCTTGTTAACTGTCCTGAAAAGGTCCTGGCCCCAACACTGATTCAGAGCTCCTAATCTCTTCTTTGGAGGAGTGCATTACTTTATCTTTTTGCCTTGCTCCATTTTGGTTACAGGTTCTTTACTAAACTCTAATCTGGTACACCACAAAGGGAATACTACTCTCATTAACTGCCAAAACAATACAGCTAAATAGGAAGAAACCACTAATGTTCTTTGTCTGGATCTAGCCTCTAGAAAGCTGTTTACCAATGAAAGTTAGAGAAGGGCAGTGACATGGTTTGGAGGTAGATTACAAAGGAACATGGCAGAAAGACAGCTAAAGTACAGAAAGGAAGACTACTGGGGACAAAACATGGAGATAATCATCCTTGTTGCAGAGAGGATTGATGGAAAAATCTTGAGGAGGCAGAAACTACAAGATTTGGTGAGCAGTAGCATATTGACATTAAAGGAAAGAAAACAGTGGAAGACCACTTTGAACCATGTGAAGCTATGAGTGCTTATGAGATATTTAGGGAACAATGTTTAACTCATCACTAAAAGGCAGGTCTGGGGTTCAACAAACTCTGGAAACAAAGCGCAGATTTGAATAGTTTGAAATATCCTGATGTAAATGAAACCATGGAAATGGGTGAGAGGATGGAATTGTTAGATGAGAGTATTCAAAAGAAGAAATAAGACTAAGAGGAATGAAAAGGTGAGAGGAATTGAGCAAGAACATTTTGAGCTGTAAAAGACAAAGACGAAATTGTTAACAGTATCACATTAGTCCAAATAAAAACAGAAGAGAGGACACTGAATACAGTTATTCAGATGGGAACCAGAAGAGTATAAACTGAAATAAGTTGAAAAGTGATGGAAGGAAAAGAGAGAGAGAGAGAGAGAGAGAGAGAGAGAGAGAGAGAGAGAGAGAATACAAATTTAATTTCAAATATTCAACCATTAAGAAAAAGAAACAGGTATTTTGAGTAGAAAGCAAATGCAAGAATTTAAGGACTTTTTTAAGGTTATAAAACTTGTGAATATTTATAGGCCAAGAAAATGTGACCAGTAAAAAGGGAAAGACTAATGATATAAAACACAAAATGGATAACTTACTGAGTTTTAATTCCATTTTACTATTTGTAGCTGCATAAAAAAGTCCATAAAACAAACTACTTCGTTCTCTTATGTTCAAAATAAAATAATACAGAAAGTAAAAAAATATAAGATCTTAGAAAAAAGATGGAAATTTTAGGTGGATTTATTTGTTATCCAACCTGTTCACAGAAAAACCCTAAATTGTAAATTTAAAGTAGAAACCACATCTTTAAAGGGGCAATTATGTGCAAATGTGTGTTAGTCTGTGTGTATGTGTGTGTGTGTGTATATATATATATATATATATATATATATATATATTAATCCTAGTAAGTCATAATTCATCTATATTGTTTTGAGAAAGGATGGTCTTGTACAGCTGAAGAGTGAACCTAATTAAATAGATCACATGTACCACTTAAGTGCACATTGCTGAGTAATTATGAGATAAGAAAACCTATTAGCTACTAAAACTGTGTCAAACATAACTCACTCTTTCTCTATTGGTTTGGAAGAATCTCACTGTGCCCTGAAGTCATCATTATAAATATTAATTCTCATTGAAAATATAGAGCTGTCAGTTCATTGATACCTCCTAGTTGAAATGGCCTTTTCTACTTTTTGATGTGCTAAGTAATTTGACAGACAGATTAGAAAAAAGAAAAGGTTAGTGTCACAGATATTATAAAATGTAGAGAACTGCCAGTTTGCTTCTAGTTTCTAAAATGTTATGACTATTTCTGGTTGAAAACTTCCTACTCTGATTAAAGTAATCTTATTTTAATAAATTTACTGTGGGCCAAGAATATAACATATTGATGTGCACTAGTAGGACAACTATTCAGGAAAATTATATAATTGAGATAATGACACATTTTCATGATTTAATAAACTATTTTTTGTTAACATATATTGTAAAATTTTCCTTTTCATAGTAACTCAACTGTATCATTGTAATAAAAAAGAATATGATAGCTTACTTTATAATTCTAACTAAAAATTGTCTCTAAAGTTAGAGAGCTAAAAACAAATTTGAGTCAGTAGTGAATTGCTACAATATAGTTGAGTTAATTGCACCTGCAGAAGAGTAGTAGGAAGCTAAATGTATATATTTTGTAACAGGGCTACACAAACTATATTCAAGAAATTCTTTATTGAGGAAAATAACACAGAAGAGGAATATTGAATATGACTTATACTTGTAATTATCAAAGCAAGAGATAAATTATATACATATTTTAACAGTCTTCAGTGCTGATTATTTCAGTTCTCAGTATTTACGTGTCCTCAAGGAAGTGTGGGATATTATTAAGAAACTATATTGGTGAAAGCACATTGTGGATATCTTCAGTATTCTAGGTACGGGGTGAGGCTCTGAAGGCAAAAAAAACCTGTGCCTATTGAACTCACTGTCTAATGAAATAGACACAATATTAAATGTGTGTATAAAATTTTGTGACATCTGCCTGGACACAGAACTTGCTAATAATCCATTTCATCTATTTTAGATACAAGTGGTACATTTAGGCTATAACACTTTGCTTTTTCTAAACCCATGTTACAACATGTTTTCAGATTATACCCTGCTTTTTTTTCATCAAATGCTACTGAAAGACAGCCTGTAAATATTTGTCCTACATATTTGCTGAAGAAAAAGGGTATTATTGGTTTTATTCCCTTTAGCAATCCATATCCTTTCTGAAGCACCATTTATGTACTAAACACTACAAGTACTAGCTTTGCAATCATAAAGCGGGTGGGTGTAAAAGTGTGGATTGCAAATCAAAATTCTAAGGATGCTTGATAAAAATGAGAATTTTTTATCTATTTCCTGGAGTCGAATCTTAGGAAACAGGGTCTCATAAAATGTATTTTCCCATCCTCCACAGGTGATGTGGGGTGCCTTAAAGTTAGAGAGCCACTACCCTAAGAAGCCAGGGAAGTTCTCCCCTCGGATGTGCCCCTCGGAACATTCTTCCTCAGGTCTATGAGATGTCCTTTCTTTGTTTTTCTGTTAGCCTTCAAGAGATTTAGTATCAAAACTGATGCTCAACTCTAACGACTGCCACATTTTAATCCAACTTTACTAATTTATTAGTTTTAGGTTTCATATATTAATGACTGTATATATTACTATGAATAAAATGCTGCCAATTAAACCATGACACATCATGTAGACATATGATGATGTTGGCATGTTAAAATGTGTAATGTGTGCATCTTAGAATTAAAGAAAGTCAATATACTGTTAGCCCTGAAGTTTAACTCTTGTGTAAAATAGTTATCAACATAAAGAGTGTTTTGAGAAATGAACACAAGTTGGCTAGGAAGCTCTGTGTAGAGAGAAAGGTACTTTTAAACAGAAAGAAGAATAAATATATAGACATAGGGACTAGAAACTCACAACCTGGTCTGTACAGAGTTCTAAAATCAGAGTGCCCCAGCTCTAAAACCTGCCTTAACACTTGCCAATGGAATGACATAGGGACAAACTATATTTAAATGTCACTAGGCTTCTGTTGTCTTATTTGTAAACAGAACTTTATATCAGTTCATTGCACTATAAGGTTTAAATATGAGAATACAAATAGACCGGTAAACATGCAGGCAAGCATATCAAATACTCAATTACAAATTGTTATCATTCTTCCTAAAGGAAGCGTCTAGTGAACAATGAATGAAAAATGATGAAGCTGAAGTGGTAAGTGATGATAGGACTTAGTTTAGAATTTACCTCCTAGAGGATCAGAAGTTGAGAGCAGCTAGACAGAGATAGCTGTGATCTCCATTTTTGACCAAATTCTCCAGTACCAGTTTGGGTAACAGTTTGAAGGGAGGGACCACAGAGGCAGTGAGAACTCTCAGAAAGTTCTGCTAAGGGTTCAGGTGAGAGATGATAATGATGGGATGGAGACTGGGAAAGACCTCTTGGATAGATTCAAAAGCTATTTAGAAGGTAAAATTATATAACTTGAGGGTTGATTTGATGTAATGAGCAAGTGATTAGAAGTCAAAGATATTTCTTAGATTTTTAGCATGCAGAATTATTTTTAGAGAGAAGATACATATTTCAGAGGTTCACTGTAACTTTTGCCTTTGAGAAAATTAAAAATTTAAGCCTTAGAAATCAATAGATAATTAGCACTCACAGATACTACTAATAAAGAGAAGATAACGTTAGGCAAAAGTAATAGCATACAATGTAGGTTTATCAGGAATGGATGACACTAATTAGAAAAAGAAAACAAGATGTTCATCACAAAGTTCATAGTATTTCTGGCAAGTATGCAAGTAGATATTTGCCCCACAAAAACAAACAAACAAACAAACAAACAAACAAACAAACAAACACAGTAGGGACAATAATTTGATATCTATTACCGGTATCTACGGTTTGTATTCAAACTTTGACATTGGCCATTTCATGACTTTGACTTAGGGCCAATCAGCTAACTTTGCTAATCTAGTTTCATCATTTGCAAACACAAAGACAATGATGTTTATTTTGCACTATTTTTGTTAAAAGTATTTTAAAAATTGTTAGGTGCTATACTTACTATACTGCTTGCATTGTTGTCTACTTGGTTTTTAGCTATCTCAGCTAAAGATATCTAACACTAATAGGATTGTGTTCTTTTAAAAACATAGAAAGAAAGTAAATGTAATTTTCTTATTTTAAGGCAAGATTCTAATTTGATTTATTTATTATCTTTTTAAGAGTGGGAAAATTGGGGCTGGGGATCTAGCTCAGTGACCTAAGCACCTGCCTGGCAAGCGCAAGGTCATGAGTTCAATCCCCAGTGTCACAAAAAAAAAAAAAAGAGTGGGAAAATTTATTGGAGAAAAGGGATAGGGAATAGGATAGTTCCTGAGTGACTGGAGGGGGTACCAAAAGGGTTGCCTCTAATCTTATTTTATTTTATTTTATTATTTTGTCTTTTTGAGATAGGGTTTCACTATGCAGTTCAGGCTGGTTTTGAGCTCACTTTGTAGCCCTGGCTGATCTCAAACTCACAACAATCCTCCTGCCTTGGTCTCTAAGAATTTCTTTTTTATTTTTTTCTCTAATTTTATTTTAATCAGAACATTAAAAAATTGTTCTCAAAGTAGGAACCAGATTTGAAAATTGTTAGCACTGTAGTCAATTCAGAATTTTCCTAAGTAACCCAGGGTAATAAGAAAATGAAGAAGAGAGGAAACAGTATTGGAAGAAAGACCAAAGAAAGAAAATGATGATCTTTACATTTACTTGACATAGATTAGAAATAGGAAGAAGGCAAAAAGAGAATGAATTTTCATTACTGAATGACGCTGTTCATATTGTGTTTGTTAAGTTTTCTTTATCATAATTACTTGGTCATTACTCTATTCTTGGACACAAAAATATCATGCCTATGTTGGTAGGTGTAAATTGGGCTGCAAGACTTCATACTGTTTCCCTGTTCCAGACAGTGATCTTACAACAGCGTATTGTGAGATACAATTAGTTCTCTTTACAGATGAGGACTTTGCTATAATCCAAAGCTGGGTGGTAAGAAAAGTTGGGAATACTGGCAGAATGTATTTACATGTAGGCTTCTTTAAAGTCAAAATGAGCATCCAGGTAAACAGAAATAGCACACATATATACAACCCATAAAACCACACTAATTGAAAACATAATGAAGTTCAAATTTCAATACCAGATAATTACAGAAGTAAAAGAGAAAATATGGGTATAGTTGCTCTTCTTACCAAACCTAGAATCATTGAAAGCTTTAGTGATGAAAGGGAGATTGGACCAGAAGACTTAATCTGATGTTTTTAAAAAGAAATTCCATGAAGACTAATTTGATAAAAGAAATGTAGTTTAATTTGTATAAGGGAGATGCTTAAACCTAGTAGATTATAATTGCATGAAAGAAAGCGCAAAAAAAATCACATAGTGAGAGGCTAACCTTAATTTTCAAAGTATGGCTTATTTAATAACAAAAACTATGCATTTGTTTCTGTGTAATCTTGTTATTCTCCTATTAGAGATGTAATAGTTCTATTCAGACTGAATTTCTATCTGAGATTTAATATCATGCAAATAAAACACAAAATTGGGAGCCTGAGAGCATAAAAGCCTTTGGATTGTATTAATTCGAAAGAAGGTATTATATTCTATACTTTCACAGTTTATCATTTTTGTCACCATAATATTTAAAGGAGAATAATTTAGAAAGAAAAGCAATATGACCTAATTCTTAAAAGATACAATTCGAGGTTAGCTGTGTTGTTGATGCCTGTAATTCGAGTTACTTCAGGAAGCTAAGGCAAGAGGATTGCAAGTTCAAAGACACATTGGGTAATTTAGTAAGACAGAAAGATGTGGCTCCTCCCTCTCCAACCAAGCAACGGTCAGGGGATATAACTCGGTATTAGAGTACTTGCCTACCGTGTCCAATGCCCTGAGATCAATCCCTCGTACTTTAAAAGAACAGATAAATAAATAATTTGAGGGATTTGCATATAATAACAATTAGTAAAATTGTTTCTAATATATAAATTCTGATAGAATTTACTTTTTCAAAACTAGACTGCCACATGGTCATTTTTGATTGTGAAACGCATATGTGTATATATGCATAAACTATATATATGTATGCAATATATATATGTAGAGAGAGAGAGAGATTATGTATGTAACACACAGAGAGTATGCTGTATTACAGTTAGCTTCTTAGCTAGAATGCATATCTGCAATATGTCTAGCTTGAGGAACTTTCTTTACCTAATCACTGTTAAAATAAATGAATAATCATAATTTAAATTTATAAATTACTACTTTATAGTTCACTAAAGATTTTCGATACTCGAACTTAAATTTTTAAAGCACAAACACCATGTCCAAGGGCTTTTAGATTTTGGATCCCAGAAATAATTTGAACCAATTGAAATATTGAGATATTAAAAATAGTTTAACCATATTTTGTGCTGTGAAAATTTTTATGAGACCATATTCATTCTAGTCAGAGAAGACTCTGATTATCACTCTATTAGTGAACACTGTCTAATTCAAAAATATTTTTCACCTAAAAAAGAAAAAACAAGGACTGGGAAATTAGTTACAATTTCTATCCAGGGATTTAAAGGCTGCTTTCAAAGAACTTCAACAGACTGAATGAACACAGCAGATAAATTCTTCTCTATAAATTTCCTTCTGAAATGTTTCATGATAGAACAAACCCATCTTAAAAACAGGTGAGAGTTTTCTCTTTTTAATCTAAGTAAAAGCGTGATTGCATTTTTTTTAAAGTACCCTGTCTATGGAAAACCAATTTACTTCCATTAATGAAAAGGAAGCACGATGTGATTGAGAATGCAGTATGGAATTATAGTTCATTAATTCTTCAAGTATGTAATTTTCCAGGCTCCTGATCCCCCATTGATTTCTGCACACCCCCACAGGTCCCACTATATGTGAGCAAAAAGGAACTTAATCATGTTGCTATATCATGTATTGTGATGTTGGTGTTACACAATTAGGTGAAACATTGTGAAACGAATTTTTCCAGTGACTGCTTTACCATGAAGCCCTGTTAACTCTTCTTTGTTGTCAAAAATTGATCAATCACAGACCCATAGACAACTGCGATTGTGACAGTTTCCTGTTACATGGCCAATGCCATCAAAGGAGATGACACTTGCAACAATCAAAGCAGATAATTCAGTAGTTTAATTAGCCATGATTAATTGGATAGTGTATACTTCAATCTTTTTTTTTAATGTTACATGCAAAGTATTTTCTGGTTGGTATCACTGCCATGAAATACATCAATGTCCATTAAAATTGAAAACAAATTGTACTAATTGTTAAATACAATTTTAAGTTTGAGTGCTGGCTCAAAGAGTTATATGCTGATTTTCTGGCTTGTATAAGTATTATTTTTTAAACATACAATGATCATTTATTAATTCTTTGTCAATTTATCCTTGAAGCTTAAACTTCATTTTCCACACCTTGGACTTGGATGCAATTATTACTGTGAATATAGTATCAATTAGTGAAGGTAAGTACATGTGATCTGAAGAACTGAACAAAAGTGCATTCCATCCCAACCAAGTTTAGCAAAATGCTGTACTATAGTACTGCTTTCTTTCCTTGTAAAGACAGCTAATATTTTAAGCCACTCGTGGAAACTGCACTGACAATCCTATTGTAGTTCTTCCATAAGGAATCAAGATCAGAATAACCCTATTGTGCTATATTAAAGGGCTGAAAACACAATGAAGATTTACATATTTAGAGAAATTCCAGGTAGAATCATATAAAGAAGCGTTCTGAAAACAGTTGTTTGAACAAAAGCCTTTTAGAAGCACAGAAAAATCTACCATGAAGTCAGTCTTTAAATAGCCCTTGCAACCATTTCTTCTCTTTACATGGTGGAGTACCAAATGGGACAATCTATAGTTTCACCTATTCATTTCCCCAGCTTTGTGTACTTTTATGCATAGTGGTGCCTTTGGGACATAGCAGTGTGAATGCGCCTGTCACCCAGAGCACACAATTCAGGCACAAGTCAGTAATTAGCCTGCACTAATACACTGTCTCAGAGCTCAGATCAGCAATGATAGAGTAGAAATAATAAATGGTTCAAATTTGAGAATGCTTATTAAGATCCCAATTAGGTAATTGTTTATTTTCACAGGTTTATTGTCTATCTCTTTCAATCTATACAAAAGAGGTACAGTGATCTCATCTTACTCATCAGAGTATCTTCAGTCTTGGAAGAATTACTGCCACATGGGACACATTCAATAAATATTTATCAGATGAATGAGTTAACTGTATGCACAATGTTGACACTTCCACATTTGGTAAACATCTTTATTGAAAGAACAAAATGAGATTTGAAGCACTTCAACTTAATACACACAGGATGAAAAGTTCACAAAGTTAGCACCTTTTTTTTTGGTACCGGGGCTCAAACTCATGACTTCACACTTGCCAGGCAGGTGCTTTTGCCACTGAGCTAAATCCCTGACTTCTAAGTTAGCACCCTTAACCACAGGCAAATCATCTCTTGGGATTCAATGGCTAGAAAATAAGTAAATTGCACAAAAAATTTGATTGTAGAACACTATCTTGATTCAGGTCTATAGCTGCTTCTAAATTTTCAACTTTAGTAGGAATTTTAGCTAATATTTAGGGCTCAGTATTAACATTAACCATAAGAATTTCATACTCAGTATATAGATTATAAATGTCCACTTACATAAACATTAAACAAAGAAAATGAAGAGGACAGTGACATAAGAAAATTATATGACTCTTTATATTAATAGTAAAATGGTAAATTTATCACCAAAACTAATTCTGAATGGGTTATCAAGGTCATTTCTTATTTTCCTCTTCTTTGAAAAAATTCTACTGTTCACAGTTTATCATTATTTATTTATACATAATATTTTATAGCCAAATGATCAAATATTTGCTATTTTTATATTTTTATCTGGTTTTTTTTTTTCGTACCAGGAATCAAACTCATGACCGCATGCTTGCCATGCAGGTACTTGAGCCACTGAGCTATAACCCCAGCCCAATATTTGTTATTTTTGATAAAAATAATTTTGGTTTTTCTTAAGAAATATCAACATATAGCCTGGCAAATTAAAAATGTAGTAGAAATTGATTTTAGAAAATATAATATCCACCCATTTTAAGATATTTTCTGTAAAAATATTTCAGGGTTACATATGAAAAAGCTAGACTATTATAAGGGTAATAGGAGATTTACAGCTTAGTTGATAGAATAAAAAGCACAGATTCCTGCAAAAACATCCAAAATCACTACCCACACATAGCAGAACATGATGCAACAGCTTATGAAAGAAACTAGTCTTTGAAGCCAACTGCAGGCATATGACATGACCAAATTCCTCTTTCCACTCCATTTCCAGTAACCAATGGTGGAGACACCAAATTCTGAGATTTTTCATTAGTTTTCCCAGATCTGCCCAAAGAAAAATAAATGGCTATTCTCCACTAATTAGCAAATGGAGGAGACACCAGTTGGAGAAAACCATGAAATAAGAGATGCGCACATCAGGCGGATACTGAAGAGTAGCAAAAGTGCACAACCAAGGGCGATGCAAAAATCCAATCCGGAGCGTGAACCTGCAAGAAGAGGACCTTTCTCCGACTGTAGATTGAGCTCTTACTCGACATCTGATGAACTCCTAGAGTTGTGAGCACAGCTCCAATATTACATGACTCTCCCTTATTTATCTGCTTAGCCTAGCAGATCCTCAAGTCAGAGAAAATTATGATTGGAACAAAATTTTCAATATAATAAAAAATTGTCAGATGGGGCAAAGGGAAGTCAAATGGAAAATCTAAACTAAACTTCCCACAGGTGTGTAAAATATAAGGAAATGGAATAGAAGCAATGCAAGACAACAACAACAACAACCACAAACAAACAAAAATTATGCATTAGAGATTTCCCTCCCCATGAGTCAGCAGAAGCCATGCTGGGTCTGGGAAGAGCACATCGAGAAGTCAGTTTGCCCTTCCCATAAGCTACACAAACCATGCAGGGCCCTGGAAGAGAGAAGCCAGATGGCTCTCCTTGTGAGCCAACCAGCATGTGGGCTGAGAATCAAGAACCCCTCCCCACCATCGTAAGCAACCAGTTGATTCAGAGGACAGGCTGAGTCCATAGCATCTGAGTTACAAAAAGAACTAAATGCTTGTATTGTTTGATTGACTTTGCAGGCCTAGGCCAGTAGTCTGAGCAACTAATAGGAGAATAACAGTATGCAATATAGCAAATTTAGGAGATTTCCTTCTGTCTTATTTTTGAAATCTAATATTTTTCTTTACTGCTTTGTTTTGTTTCAATTTATTGTTTTGCTTTATTCAATGTTTTGTTTTGATTGGTTTTATTCTGTTGTGTTTTATTTGATTTTACTATGTCTGATGGAATGGACAACTATTGTGATGATAACAAGATACTATTATGGTAGCCATTGTTGATTTCCTATTACCCTGCTTTGAGGTTCTGTATCACTTTCACTGCTTTGTTTTGATTGGCTTTACCCCATTTTTTGTTGGGTTTTATTCCCTTTAAAATAAAAAGAAATTATGCACTATAATTGAAACCAGATCACAACATGACAGAATATATGTAGCCTGGAAGAAAGCAGTATAACTCCAAACTAAAGAAAATATCCTACATGCAGTTGATAGAAACATTAACTAAATAATAAAAGATTCAAATATAAGACAGTAACAAAATGAGCAGAAGAATAAAAGCAGGAGCCTAAAAGAAAGAAAACTGATGACCAAATCAACTTTATTGAAGCAAAGTAGAAACAACATATACTGGAATACGTTCTTATAAAGTTCACAACTTAAAAGGGAGACTTGTGCTGACCACTGAATATAATTAAATAACTAGAAAAAAAGCTAATAGATATAGAAGACTGACAAACATAACTCAGGTAAAGGTAATTTGCACCTCTGAAATAAAGATCTTCATAAATCAGAGGAAATGTGTTTTAAAATATTGAACACAAGAAGTAACCACAATGCAGAAAGATTTAAATTGTACAGAGGAGACCACACTGTTTTGTAGATATGTGACACAGAATGCTCAACATGAGAACATTCGGCATTCAGAATTTTCTGTGACTGGCTTCTTGAGACAACAACTACTACTCACTAAGAGTTCTTCCTGGATCATATAATCCAAGAGCCCTCTGAGCCATTTGCTATCACATCATCATCAAGGCTGTTTTTAAATTTTATTTTGGAACTAGCACCATGCATGGGCCACTGCCAGACTAGGACATCCAGAGCCAAACCTTTCTCCATGAGTCAGTGCCACCATGGACTGAGGGGAGAGAGAGCAAGCCCCGCCCCTCCCAAACCAGCACCATGTGCAGATCGCTGCCAGACAAGCAACATCCAGAGCCAAGCCTTTCCCCATGGGCCACTGCTGGCAGGGGGACAGCCAGATTCTGGCTCCTTCCAGCTTGCAGGCTGGCAAACAAGAAGTGCCAATCCCCCCCACTTCAGGCTACTGGCTGATCCAGAGGAACACAAGCTTTGATGATAGCTACCAAGGTGAAATGTAATTGGATGCCTGTGGTGCTTCGGTGTTTCACTGACCTTGCAGGTCTAGGGCCAGTGGTCTGATCATCTATTCAGAAGATAGTGGTATGCAGTATGGCATCTAGCAGGGGTCTCCTTCTGAGGGTGATAGCCATTGTTGATTCCCTATAGTCTTGTTTTGAAGTCCTACATTGTTCATTGTTTTGTTGGGCTGGGTTTTATTCTCTTTTGCTTTGTTTGATTGTGTTACATCCGGTGGCACGAGCAGCCATTTCAAAGATAGTAAGATATATATGGTAGCCATTTTGAATTTACTGTTGTCTTGTTTTGAAGTCCTTTATTGTATCCATTGTTTTGTCTCTATTCTATTCTGCTCTGTCTGATTTTCACTATATCCCAAGGAATCTGTAGCTATTTTGAAGATAACAAAAGGCATTATGGTTGATTTTGTAATGTTGTGAAGTCCTGTATCACTTACTCTGGTTTGTTCTGATTGGTTTTATTTTCCTTGCTTTTATCCTCTTTAAAATAAAAAAAATTTTATTTTGTTTTTATCATATATTCACCATCCAAAAGTTAGTACAAATTATGTTTATATGAAGAAGTTAAATTTCATAAATATTGAAAAGATATAAAATAAAAAATGAACAAAAGAGGTAAAGGAAATCAAGAGAAGGAGGGAGTCAGGACAAACGAAGAGATAAGGGATAAAAAGAGAATGGAAATGTGTTATGTACATGTCCCTACTCCACACAAGGAATGGAGATATTATGTACAGCAAACAGGTACAATAAAAGAGGAAGGGGATGAAGAGATGGGTGAAGGGGGAGGGAGGGAAGGGAGAGGGAATGAAGAAAAGGAATTAAGATGTGTTATGTACATGTATCAACTTTCTACAGGGAATGTAGACATTATGTACTACATACATGTACTAGTGAATAATAAATTTTTTTAAAATCTAAAAGTGTAGGTAAAATGTTTGTCTTTGACATCAGAGACTTTATCAATATTGTTTTACCATGGAAAATACAACCATTCACTCTTTTTATATATTTTTTTTCTTTTTTTAACTTTAGAGAAACTTTTAAAACATACCACAAATCTTATGACTTAGTTACTTTTCTCTTGTTGCTGAAATAAAATACCCAATGCCCAACATAAGGGAAGGGAAGGTTTATTTCTTACAGCTCTTCAGTCCATACTTAGAGAGTTGCAAGGCAGGGTGGCATGGCTGAGGGGCAGCCATTCACGGTAGCTGCAAGTGGCAAGAGCAAATAGGGCAAAAGAGCAGCAAAAGAGAGAAAACACATCTTCCCTCCCTTATACAGTATGGAGGCTCCACCTCTGGATGGGAGCAGCACTCACACCACTAATCCCAGCATTAGACAATGAATCAATCACAAATGATAGATTCATCTGCCTCCATGACTGCATGAGGCTTGGAGGGCCACCTAGACACAAACTATAACATTCCACCCCTGGCCGCCCAAAGACTCATGTACATCCTTCATTCAAAAGACATTTAGTCCATCTCCAAGAGTTGCCAAATTCCTAACAGTTTCAGCATTACTGAAAAGTTCAAGTCCCAAGTCTCTTCTGAGATGTAAGGCAAACTCCTAGCTGCAAGCACCTGTACATATGAAAACAAAGTTAAATATTTTCAACATACAATGGCACAAGATAAATATTACCATTCCAAAGGGTAAAAATGGGAGGACACAAAGGAATGGGACCAAAGGAAGTCCAAAATCCTGCACAGCAAATGTTAAATCCTGGAGTTCCACACTCAGCATCTGAAGCAATCTGGTTGTGAGCTCCAAAAGGCTTGAGTGAGTCCACCCCCATGGCACTTCCAGGGGTTTTAGATCCCACAGCTTCTCTCTTAGGCCCACTCTGCTCAGTCCTTGCAGCTTTCCTTAGATGATCCATGCTCTTGGCTCTTCCAAACTTCTGGGGTTTCCACCACACCTTTGGCTTCACACTCACAGCTTTGCACTCTGTTTTCTCAGGGGTACACTGCCTGGCCTCCCAGACTCTCTGAAATTGGGGTGGAAGCCTTTTTAACCTCAGAACTTGTGCATTCTCCATGTGCCTAAAGCCAGCACAATGTGGATGCTGCCAAGGTCTGCTGCCATCTGAGCAGTAGCCAGGCTTTCCTCTTTCTTGGCCATAGGGGTGGATTGCCTGGATTGCTGGACACTCTGAACCTGATTGTGAGGAACAGATTCTCTATGCTGCCACCATTCTGGAACATGGTGCAGCTGTCACCATTTTGGGACCTCCTGTGGCCTCCTCCACCATTGTGGAGCATGGGACTCTGCAGCTTTCTACCCCGGACAAAGTCTTTTACTTTTGTAGCTTTGAGGCTGCAAAGGGTGGAGTTCCACTGCTTCCTGATATGCCCCCAGGCCATCTTTTTTATTTCTCTGTTCCTTCTCAGCAATCCAGGTCTCAGCTCTACTTTTGTAGTCCACAGCTTTCTGGTCAAACTCACAACATTTTCAATCATGATGCTGGGCTCTTTGCTCTTGATTCCTAACATAAATCTGGCTAAAAGCCCCCAACAATCACAATGTTACTGCCTCAACATTCGACTGTCTTGAAATTTCTTTTGCCAGATTAACCAGACCACTGCCCTTAATCTCAGTCTCAAGCGAAGTCTCTGGACATGAGCAGAATGCAGACAAACTTTCCGCTAAGCCATAACACACATCGTGTTGAGTCCAACAACCAATGCAGTCCTTTCCAGCAGAAACCTCCCGAGCCTGGTCTTTACCGGCAGACTTTCAATCAGCCTTCTGGTCTCCTAAGCTCTGACCAGAATCTCCCCTACAGAACAGCCTAAGCTGTTCCAGCTCTTGTGTATACAGGTGATCCTTTCCAAACTTCCCACAAGCCATTCCCAGAGGTTCTTGAACCACATGGTCAGGTACAGTCACAGCAAGGACCCCATTCCTGTGGTACCAAATTCTGTCTTGGTTACTTTTCTCTCATTGTTGAGACAAAATACCTGATGCCCAAAATTAGGGAAGGACAAAGGTTTATTTCTTACAGTAATAGAGGTTTTAGTCCATACTCAGCTGGTTCCAAGGCAGGGTGGCCTGGTTGAGGGGCAGCTGTTCATGGTGGCTTCAAGCAGCAAGAGCAAACAGTGTAAAAGAGGGAAAAGCACGCCTCCTTTCCAAAGTTACATTGCATGTCAGCTCCACCCCTGGGCAGGTGCAGAACTCATACTGCCAATCCCAGTGCTAGACAATGAACCAATCACAAATGATAGATTCAGTAGCCTCCATGACTGCATGAGACTTGGTGGGGGGGGCACCTAGACACAAACCATAACACACTATCTACTATTTTCCAGGAAATTGAATAGAGAATGCTCAATGTGGAGACACTCTGCACTCAGATCTTTTCATGGTTAGCATTTTGGAAGCCTTACTTTATTATTTGAACTATCAATGTGAAAATTATAGGGCACATCTGCTTTACTATATAATTCTTATCTAACCATACTATATATTACTCATATATCTTGTTTATTCATGGTCTACTTATTCTCTCTACAACATTAGTGTCATGTGGAGAGGAATTTTCATCTGTTTTCTTCATTGTCATCTCCTTAGTGCCTAGTGTAATAACTTGTATGCACTAGTGATTAAATATTTGTCTAATGAACAAATAATTTGAGCAAAATAAATTAGTGTAATAAGGTATTAGTATTATTATTATTATTACTAGTAAGTATTAGTAATCAGTATAATTAACTTACTTAGAATGTCAGAGTTTTAAGTGACTAGAGATACCATAATCGGAATTTGAGGATTCATCTTAAGCCAGGTATTTGTAGGAAGGTAATTCTACAAATACTTGCATTTTTGCTTCATAAGGGTTTAGAAGCATCTGAATTTCCCAATTTGCTATATCTTTTTAACAAGGCACTGACATCTGCCTATACCTGACACATATAATACAAGAGTAACTTTTAAAGAATGTGGTAAGAGGAAATCTTGGTTTATGGCCTTTGCTTTTGGGTATTCAGTTGGCTCTACTATCTTGGTTAATATCTTAATGGAACTGAATCTTGCTGGTTGAATGCAGTGGGACTGAAGGGAAAGTGAAAATGTGAACTTACTCTGGCAAGGCAGTATGGATTTCCAGGCATCTTCCCCATGATGCATTAGAACACCGAGCATAATGTCTGTTGTACAGTTCTAGCTGAATACATCTTAATTCTTTCCATTTTCATCACAGTTCTCATCTCTGTCTTTGAGTTGGCCTCCTGACACTTCTTTCTACTCTTACTTTTACTCCCTTGCAGTCTCTTCTCCACACCCACACAAAATTATCTCTGGGTAACTCAAAACCTGCATAGTTAAAACATTGAAATGATCTAAGGAAAGAGCAAAATAATAATAACACACATGACCTGCTAGCTTGGTCCCTGTCTTCCTTTAAAGCCTCAATACACACAGGTTCCTCTGGCCTTGGAGGCCTCCTTTCCATCCCTGGAATCCATCATGCTGTCTCCATCACTGACTCTTTGCTCATGCTACTGCTTCTGACCTCAAAATTCTTTCCCTCCACTTCAGTTACTCTTCCTTTAGATCTCAGTTCAACCCTACAGCCCCAGTAAAGCCTTTTTCTGATTCATGGGTAGATAACATCCCACCTTCAGCCACAATGTGGCTGGCAGTTTTTGTAGTTGTGGAATACAGCAGGCTTGCCTCTTCCAGAAGACTTTACAGAAGCATACTTGCCAATTATTGGTGGATTTTTTTGGTTAGGTCTCTTTCCTCATTAAAATATAAGGTTCTTGAAATCAGGTATTGAGTCTTTCTCATTAAATCCCATGCCTTCCCAGGGCCTATACTAACAGCAGCTTCAGTTGAATAATTGAATGCAAGGCTGTCATCATCACTATCCCTATCCCTGTCATCATTACCATCTAATTCCCAGGTAGACACTTTTTTTGTGCTTCATTCCTAGAGCCTGCTGCCTTTAAACCAACTCCAACTGAGTTAGCACACTTTTGTTTATGATAGTTATATGACATTAACCCATTCCCCTTGACCCTTAACACATAATGCAAACAAATCTAA
>RJWT010018408.1:0-18873 GCA_004365215.1 Cuniculus paca
GAGGCAGCTCCCTGAGCAGCCCCAGGACAGGAAGCCAGGAGCCAGCTCGGGGGTGGGAGGCGCCCTGGAAAATGCCTGCCGAGGGCATGCGGGAGGCCGGGTCGGGCAGGACCCCTGTGGACTCACCCGGAGCCTACAGCCTTGCATTGAAGCCCACTGCCCGCCAGGGTTTACAGTGAGGGGTTCAAAGAATCTGACGCACAGCCCTCCACGGGACAGGCAGCGGGCGCACCTGGGTTGATCTCCCGGTAAGTCCCGATCCCGTAGGCGTCCACAATGTTCTGGAAGCCGGATGTGAACTTGTTGGTCTTGTTATAGGTGGGGGGCGTCTGGCTTGTCTGCATCCTGTTCAGAATGGAGGGCACGGTGGAGCCGCTGTGCTCCTGCGGATGACAGCACATGCCGAGGTCAGGTCACCCTCCTGCTGCAGCGGAGGCTGCCAGGCCACACACGTGACAGAGGCCCCTATCCCTGTAAATTATCTCAGCAAAGCCACGGGAAAATGAGACGAGTTTTGGGAAAGCCACGAGGCGTGACATTTACAATGCAAGATTGCGATTCGGTCTTAGGATGCACAGTGAAGGAATATTAACTTGAAGCCAGGAACGGCAGTGTGTGCCTGCTGTCCAGCACGCAGGAGGCTGAGGAAGAGGATCACCTGGACCCCAAAGTTTGAGACGCAGAAGTTGGAAAACACTTTTACTGGGGGCGAAAGGGAGGGGAGGGGAAGGGGAAAAAATAAACAGCAAGATATATCACCTACAGGGCCGGGGATATAGCTCGGCAGCACAGTACCTGCCTGGCAAGTGCAAGGTCGTAAATTCCATCCCCAGTACCAAAAAAAAAAAAAAATCTACCACAGACACTAATTCCCTGTGGTGTATGTGATCATTATGTACATCTAGAAGATACAATAAATTTTTTCCCCCAGTACTGGGAAGCAAACTCAGGACCTTGCACTTGCCAGGCAGGTGCTATGCCGATGAGCTACATCCCTGGCCATAACCTGTTCTTTAACAACCCTCCTGATGCCCAGTGTGGTGGTGTTTGCCTGTTATCCCAGCACTCAGAAGGCTGAGGCAGGAGGATCACCATGAGTATGAGGCTAGCCTGGGCTACATAGTGAGTTCAAGGCCAGCCTGAACCGGTAAGTGAGACCCTGTGCTAAAATACCAAACTAGAAAGTCAAATCCCAGGCTGCGCCCGGCACGTGCTGCTGGCCCTCGTGTCCTCCCTTCTCAGCATCTGGTTTCCGGAGGCCTCACAAAGGCCACCTTGCTCTGCTGGCCTTCACTGTGCTCTGTTTCACGGACCTGAGGGGGAGGGAGCCGGGCCTCGGCCATGGTAGGAAACGCTTTGGCACAGTGCCCGCACCGGCCTTGCCACACTGCGTCCTCCCTGAAGCCTTCTCTGGTCACCTCGCACACAGGACCCACGCTCACTGGGCTGTGGCTGCACGGTCACGGAGCTCGTCCTGGCTACATCCCCAGGCCCAAGGCCTACGCAGTCGCTGAGACGGCACCGCTCGGAGCCTCCCGACAGACACTGCCAGCGTGAGGCTGCCAGGCTGCCAGGCTGCCAGGCCGCCTGTGCGGCTGCGAGCACATGGCTGCGCTGCTCCCCGGGCCACCCAGCAGGGGACTCACCGTGCCCCTCCTGAGCGCAAACTGGATGGAGTCCAGGTCGGTGACGGGACACCAGACCTCGGCGATCAGGCACTTCTGGGTGACATCAATGTTGCAGAGGTTCAGGGTGTGGTAGATGGCCTTCATCTTGCGCACCTTGATGAACCAGACCCGGATGTTCTTGGCAGCGGCCTGCAGGACCCGCTGGCGGTGATCCTCAGTTTGGTTCAGAACCTTTTAGGAGAAGGACAGAAGTGGGACCCTTAACACCACGCTTCCCCTCGGAAGCGGCTTTCTAAAAGGCACTGTACAGAAATTATTTGAAAAGAGGCTTTTTTATTTTTTGGTCAAATTACAAGAAGTCTGGGTTCTAAATAAAGGCCTCCTTCATTTTCTTTACCTAAGTATGCTTTTTTTCTCGTTGTAAATTACATCGCCTCATGAGGTGGAGGGGACAGCACCCGTCTCACTGGTGGGTGACAATGCTATTTCTAGCGGTTGTTTTCTGAAGGCTCTCCCTGAGACCAGAGGGACTTGTACCTGAGATCGTGCTCTGTCTGGTGTCTGGGGCCACCCCCAGTGCCCAGCAAACCCCAAGGGCTCGCTTGGAAGGAGGGACCCTCCCGCCTTTGCATACCATCTGGAGGTCGTCGATCCTGGTGTTGACTCCAGAAGCCATTTCTTTCCTCTCCTGCGGTGTCTCAGGACAGGGATAGAGTGAAGCCCGGAACCTGCAACGCACAGACACGGCCTGAGGAGTGTCCGCGCTTGCTGCTTGCTTTCTTTTTCTTCTTTTTAGTGGGTGCTGTCTGGAGGCAGAGTTTCTCTATATAGTCCAACCTGGCCTCGGGTTTGCTATGTGCAATCCAGGCTGACCTCCAACTTGTAATCCTGCCTCAGCTCCCAAGTGCTAGGATTACAGGGATGCGCCGCCACGCCCAGCGTTAAATTTCTCAACACGCTCAATTTCAATAACCTCAGAAGACAACTTACTGTGTAGGACCAAAGCAGGGTTAGGTTAGGCTGCTGCGTTAACACTGTTTATGTGAAGAGGCCTGTAGACCAGTAACATCTGGACTATCTCGACCTCCTCTGTGGCTATGAGATTTCCTTGAGATGGGCGTAAAAAAGGACAGAGGTTCTATTACAAATCACTGGAGAGCCAGGGCTGTAGCTCAGCAGCACAGTGCCTGCCTGGCAAGCGCAAGGTTGCGAGTTCCATTCCCAGTACCAAAAAAATAAAATAAATAAAAAGAATAAATTACTAGAGAAAAATACCACAAAAATCATTCTGTCCACAAGACAGACTTTCCCAAATGTCAGGATGCAGTGTTGACGGCACTACACAGGCCTACTGCCCCAAACAAAGGGGACCGAGGACTTCTGAGAAAAAGAACTTGGGCCTTTCCTTCGTGGCACTGGTGGTGACCCCACTCTGCGCTGCACTGCCAGCTCTATTGTTTATCTTGAGACAGGGCTTCAGTAAGTTGCCTGCGTTGGCCTTGGATTTGTGACTTTCCTGCCTCAGCCTTCCAGAGTGCTAGGGTTAAAGGCGCGTACCACCACAACGGCTCTGGAGTATGCGTAACGGTTTAGAATCGCCCTAATGCTGTAGAATATGCATCCTCGTGTGGGAGGCGGAAAGGCGCGCACCTGCGGCCAGGACAGTGACCCTAAGTGGCGGTGGGGCACCCTTACCCCTCGCAAATCTTCTTCACTCTGTTCTTGAGCTGGTCACCTTGGAAAAAGATGATGAACACGGACTTGTGCACGTAGTCGCCCTGGGCCGCAGAAGCAAAAGGCAGGGGCTCAGATCTGTCTGGAAAACATCGCTCAACAGCTCTTTCTGGGGTGGCAGAGGAGAACTAGGTGGTGTGAGGGCATGGCCACACCTGCCCACTGCTGAGGTGTCGTGCCAAGGACACTGGCCTGCCATTCCCGGGGCACACAGTGTGCATTCAGGCGCGCCCAGCACTGGCCTGAGTCACGCTCCAGCCTGGCTGTCCATGCCCTTTTAGCTGAGTGGCAGAGGCCACAGGGAGTCAGGAGAGGAGCCCCCGTCCATCTGCCTGGCCTTAGAGAGCCCCAGGTAAGGACTGATGATCACAAGGAGCTGACTCCCAGGAAGACTGTAACCGAGAAGCCCAGGACCTGCTGATTCAGACCTGGGACTGGGGAGAGAGGTGGCTGTGCCAAAGGCCAGGTCGGCACCTGAGGTGCGGGCAAGGAGCAGAATGATGGAGCAAATGGGGGACGTGGCGCGCTAACTGGGGGCCCCAGTTGCTGCAATCGCTCGGATCGAGCAGCACACACCGGCTCATGAGAAGAAAGCAAACACCCCTGAGAAGGACAAGGGCACGGAGCACTGCTGCAGCCCGGCCCCTCCTGGGTCTGCTCGTAAATCCACCTCTGCAGCTGGGAGGAACCTGGAGCAGCGGCCCCAACTGCTCCACTGGCCAGGGGAACCGGGCAGGCAGTGAACTTGTTCAAGTGAAGGGGTTCGCCCCGGCATCCACCTCAAGGCCGCACCTCGGTCTGAGGAGTCTCGCAAATTCAGTCTCCCTCTAAGGCGAGAAGGAGGATCAAGAAAGTCATGAAACCCCACCTCGGGGTCTACAACGCCAAGGGGAGAGGCAGGAAGCTCCCTGGCCCGCTCAAGCCCTGCTGGGCCCCTTTGCAGGACGGCGGCCACTCCTGCTTTCCCGAGCGCGAGTGCGGGCCAGGAGGGCACCCGCCTGGCGTGGTCACTGCTTCCAGCGAACTGCCGTTCTCCCAACAAATGGGGTGGCAATAAAATCTTACCAAGCAAAGTGTCGCCAGTTCATAAAGACCACGGCTGAGCAAGTGACTCCTCTCTTTTCTCTTTCAGACAGGGTCTGGCTATGTAATTCAGTCTGGCCTTGAACTCACTGTGTAGCCCAAGCTGGCCTCCAACTCACAGCGACCCTCCTGCCTCAGCCTCTCAAGTGCACCACCACACCTGGCAGCCACTCCTCTTTCACATGTGACTATTACCCAGCATAGAACCTGATGTCTTGTTCTAAGGTAATTTTTTTTTTTTGGTACTGAGGTTCGAACTCACAACCTCACACTTGCCAGGCAGGTGCTTATGCCACTGAACTAGATCCCTGGCCACAAGTTAATTTTCACAAGTGGCAATTTTTCCTTCAGTTCCAAAGTTGTAAGAGGAAATCTATAAGTTAAAGTGTTAAATAATTGGAAAAGTCCTATTTCTAATCCAAACCGAGCCACTCAGGTTAAGCTTAAAAACTCGACTGGGCCACAGGCACTGCAGATGCTGCACTGGGGGCAGGGCAGCCCTTCCAGTCCTCCACCCGAGCTGGAGCGGGTGGGTGCAAGTGGCCCCACGCTGAGTCCTACGCTAGGATCCCTCTTGAGGCCCACTCCAAGGGACGCCATCTCCTTGTCTTACAGTCACGGGGTCCTCCAGGGGGCTCTCGATCTCTGCCTGTCGCAGGAACACGTTCCCTCGGCACACACGCCACAGCATGCGCTCGAAGGTGGGGATGCGCTCCCGGTTAATCACGCCGGCCACGAAGCTGCAAGGAGAGCAGATGGCAGTGCAGCCCCACCGCCCAGGAAGAGTGGGAGGGCAGGGCCACGGCGCACACGGGCCAGGCAGGCCATCAGCCAGCGCCCCCAGTCTCGCGTTACGCAGGGCCAGACCTCAGCGTGTGAGCCTGGGCCAGGCTTACCCCAGCCGCAGCGGAGCGCCTCTCCCCATCTCACTGGGCTCTAGGAGTGATGAGGACTCTTCCAACAGGTCTGGATCCGCCATCTGCTGATGATGCAATTCAGCCTGAATTCACAAATCAATTAATATCTAATGAAAATAGTTAGTGGCATGCAGGGAACGAGGAACCAGGAGGTAGGTTCGGAAAAGAGATGGAAAAAGACGAAACCAAACCACCAAACGGCAAGACACACCCATGAAGGGAAGACAGGAGGAACAAGGGAAGAAAACGAAGGAGCAAACACGAGGGAGAGCGGGACTGCCCCGGCGAAGCATCCAGAGCAGACGCGGGAAGTGATGGCGAGGCGTGCAGAGCTGCTCCTGGCGGAAGCCGTTCTCTCTCCCTGTTCCCGGTGAACCGTGAGCGCTCGGAGCACTCGCCCATGTTTGGACAGGAAGCTGCTACAAACTAGGCTTCGGCCCACGGGACACTGTGACAGGCGGGCGGTGCCTCCCTGGGCACCGCCACTGCACACAAGGCGACCAGGAGGACTAAGGAGGGACTCTAGGGACCAGGTCCTCCAGCCACAGAGACCAGGGACACGAGAACTTTCTGCACGGCTGCCGTGAGGCCCACAGCACGGGACTGAAAGTGTGTCTCCTCGTTCCAAAGCGCGGAGCGCGGCGGCGGCAGGCCTGCACCCCCCTGCGTCCGTCCGTAAGGGAGCGCGGAGCAGGAAAAGCAGCAGATAATCAAGGACCCAGAACTCCGGGCTGGCCTGCCTGGAGAGGTCGGGAACGGCGTCCACCGGGACAATTTATGCATCGCGGCAGGGGAGGGATGAGGGGCCACACGAAGGTCTCGAAGGTCTCATCGCCTCTCTATCCTGCCCCTCTACTGCCACCAACAACGGAAGCCACCCTGCAAAACCAAACCCAGCCCACCTCTCTGCTGCCTGCTCTCCCCAGCTTTAACACCCACAGGCTTCTCGTCTGACCAGAGACCAGGAAGAATCAGCCTTTCCAAGAGCAAAACTGAACAGAAGTCAGAAATGTTTTCTCTGTCGTTTTCATTCCAATTCCAATTTGAATCTATTGCTGTCAACCACATTATCAAAAAATACTGTGGATGGCTCTGGGAGGTGAGGACCAGGCTGGTCCGAAAGAGTGGAAACGGCGGGCACGGGGAGAACCTGTGCCGGGGCTGCCACAGCCGTTACACCCGCTGCCACCAGCACGCGGAGGGCTCTGGGCTCTACATCCAATCACCTGACTGCAAGCACCCGGCTCACCAGAGTCAGCAAGCTGAGTGTGGCCCACAGGACCCTGTCCTACCCCCGAGCAGGTTACAAGGCCCAGTCAACCTTAAGGTCGCACTCGAGCGCACGCGCCATGAGGGGATAACGGAGGGCCAGGGAGCAGCGCTCCTCTACCAGAGGGCTCCCAGGCAGGGGCCAGGATTCTCGCAGAGCCACAGCTGCAGAATTAGCTACTACTTACTGATCGCTCTCCTCCCAGTACTAGAGCATAAGGGTTCCAGCTCGGCCTGACGCGGGGTGGGGGGCCAGCGCCACGGCTGAAAGCCTTTAGAGTGACACCTGAAGCCTCGCTGTGCACCCAGCTCTGACCCTAGGACTCTGGCCCTGAACACCTGTGTGCTGCCTGTCCTCCAGATCACCACCCTGGCCTGGATCCAGCGAACAGAGACCCACACTTTCCGTGAGGGAGCGCAGTGGACTCCTCTCGGTGTCCAGAACCCTCACCAGAGCCCCAGGCCCGGCCACAGCAGCAGCTCCTCCCCGCCCGCCGACCCGAGAGCTAGAGACCGGTCACCGCCTGCAGTGCGCACCCGAGGCCAATGGGAAAGAAAAGATGGGAAAGAAAAGAAGGAAAGCAGATGGATGGAAAACTCAGAGGAGAAGGAAGGTGGGGGTCTGCATGCCATTAACCATTACTTTTCCAGTCTTCTTTATGCTCTTATGTCATGGTGCTTATGGTAAAAGATGCAGAGAAATCTCTCCAGCTCTTACAGTTCTTCATAAGCAAGAAGACTGAGAAAAGGGCAATCATTAACAAATCACCTTAAACGCTCTGCTTAGGAGGGGCTCTGCTCAATCTGCAGTCATCTAAATCATGTGAACGTGCAGCAGCTGTTCACCTTTCCCCTGGTGATCACAAGCCCACGCCTAAACATGCAAAGAATCACGCTCCGATTTGCCCACTTTCTGCTTGCTCATTACTGTACACTGTTGATTATATTCACCAAAGCATAAAAAAGACCAGCAGTTTAGAAATTAGTAGTGTTTAGGGCCATTTGCTAACATTACGATTTCAGGCGCAGAAGAAATGCTCATGAAAAACTCTTCTGAGGGCCCCAAGTCTGCGCACCTTTCGTACTATCTACACGTGCACCTGCACACACGTGTGGCCCCGTTGCGAGGCTCGGGCCCTTGCCGGTGCTATCTGACAACACGTGGGCCAGGGGTGTGGAGAGGACCCAGGGAAGCGCTGCGGACAGTCAGGGCCGCCAGGGACGCTGGCGCAGCTGCAGGGGCTGGGAGCAGAGGGGAAGTCAAGGTATAGCCCAGCCTCATGCTCCAAGGGCTTCCGAGATGGAACAAGCAGCAGGACGACAGCCAGCCCACAGGTCCTGGCATTTACTGTTGAGGCTCAGTAATCGCAAAACTAATTTTTACTGTTTTATCTTAGAAAATTAAGAGTTCGTTTTATTTGAATATCTTTTTTTTGGGGGGTGCAGGGCCTGGATCCCAAGGCCTCCTTCAGGCTAAGCATGAATACTTTAAATAACCATTTCCCTTCAATCTTTCTTCAGGATTTCTCAGTAGAACCACAGCGGGGTGCACAGCCCCCCACAGCCAAGGTCAGAGGACATTTTCAAGGGTCACAGCAGTACAAGGAAGGACACTCAAAGGGACTGAGGACCACTGAAGGGCCGAGCACCAAGTGCAGGGGATGCTCGGTGCACAAGGCCCTGGGTCTCATGCCCAGCAGCGTGCAGGAAAGAAACAGAAGCGTGCATCTGTGAGCCGCGGAGCGCCACGCCAGGGACAGCTCCCGACCTGGGTCACGCTGGCAACGGGCCTCATGCGACTTGCGCCTCTTGAAGAGCAGGCCTTGCTCTCAGGACTCCATGACCACTACCACAGTCGTGCTGGGGTGAGCAGACTCGGGGTCCTCACTCTGTCCATTAGAAGCACCAGCTCTGCCTGCAGCAAAAGGCCTTAAACAGCCGCGAGGGTGCATCACGCACCCGCGCCTCCCAAGGCAGTGCCAGGAGGAATGAGCCTGTCCCACCATCCTCTGCTGGCTGCGCAGACCCAGCAGGCCCACTGCACCTCCGGGACTGCAGAAGTGACTCGGGGTGGGGGCGGCAGAGCTGCTCCTCGGGCGTGGCCTCTGGGACTGGTCCTCAGTGCTGCAGGATGAGTCAACCCGCAGCAGTGAGTCCCAGACTAGGGCTTTCCACCCAGCAGGCCTCAAACACACCTTGTGCATCAGACAGCCTCCCACCCACCCGGGGTGCCTGACTCAGAGGGTGGAGTCCCCAGATGGGGTTCTGCCTGGATCCCAGAGGAGCTGCTCCTGCTGCTTAGAAATCCCTGCTCAGCCCAGAGGACTACAGAGACCTGGTTTCTTCTCGAGGGCAAAAAATCAAAGCAGAGCTGAGAACATCAGAGGCCAACTCAAACAGGCCAATTGTATTCCTAACACTTGGCTTGGTTTGTTTTTGTTGTAAAATAAAAGTCTTTACAGGAGGTGCATGGAACAGTGACAGCCAGAGCCATCTGGTAAACCTGTTTCCAGTCTGGGGCACAGACAGCTGAGAGAGCAGAATTACTGAGCCTCTGGGCCCTGGGGTTGGGAACATCTGAGCAGAAAGCTGAAGCTCCTCCCGGGTTTAACGGGGAGAAGGGGACTTCTGACTCCAAGTCCTTTCCATCAGGCCCAGGGTCAAGCTGTCCCCTGGCCCCGCAGCCACCCACCTCCTCAACCCAGGGACGCGTGGGAAGTTTCACGGAGAGTAAAATCCAAATCCAAATTCGATGCCAGAAGGTTTGGAGATTAAACCTTCGCTACAATTTTGTGTATAATCGGGTGTTTGTTTCTTCAACTTTAACTGTTAGCATCTACTTACCTTGTAATATATCCCCACATCATTGTAATATAAACATTTCAACTACCTATGTTTACACAATGACTGTAGGGTTCCTTTTCCTACATCAAGATGAAAAATTGCAGAAAATGTGAAAATATACAGAACCATGGCTGGCTATGCACTGCATGACAATGGAACATAATCTGACTCTTTTCAACTAAAATAGAGTGCAAAAATGGTATTGCTTCCGAACTAGCAAATTAAAATACTGGAATAAAAGTATGGCCCACTTGTGCAGGTGTAGTATCAGCCGCTCAAAGGCTAAAGAAACAATAGGCTGACCTCATCGAAGAACTGCTGAGTTTTGCGCAGAATGAATTTGAGCTCGGTCAGTTCCAGGAAGTTTCTCTTCAGGGCTTCTTGGTTCGTGTTGATTTCCTTCAGCTCATTTTCAATCTTCTCAAAATTGGCCTAGAGGAAAGGATGGAACTCGAGCTCAGGACGCTCACTCCGAAAGACAGCACCCCTACCCCTACCCCGACTCCCTGCCAACAGCAGCACACGTGCATCAGAGCCACTACTGCCACCATCGCTACTGCGACTTTACCAGAGCAATTTTCATGCAATTTTTTTTTACTTAATAATAGACTTTCTTTGTCAATGGATTCTATGTTACACTCTGTAAATTTCACCAGGGATTTCAGATGGATAAAATATTACCCAAAGGCCCAGTGCCACATGTTTGTAATTCCAGCACTGAGAGGCTGAGGCTGGAGGATTGCAAGTTTGAGCCCAGCCTGGGCAACTTGGTGACTCAGCCAGACGTTGCCTCAAAATATAAAAAAGGAAGCCGGGCGTGGTGGCTCACGCCTGTAGTCCCAGCACTCGGGAGGCTGAGACAGGCGGATCGTTGTGAGTTCGAGACCAGCCTGGGCTACAAAGTGAGCTCAAGGCCAGCCTAAACAGCATAGTGAGACCCTGTCTCAAAAAACAGGGATGGGGATCTAGCTCAGCGGTCTAAGCACCTGCCCGGCATGTGCAAGATCGTGAGTTCAATACCCAGTGCCAATAAATAAATAAATAAATAAATAAATAAATAAATAAATAAATAAATGGATGGATGGAGCGAGCTGGGGATGTAGTTCAGGACAAATATCCTGGGTTCAGTCTGCAGTACTGCAAAAGGAAGAAAAAGAAAAAGAAAAAAAAAAAAGAAAGCCTGGTGACTACCCCCTCAGTCTACGAGGTCAGTAAGCTACTAGGCTGTCACAGTATTCCAGAAGGGCGATCTGCTCAGGATACCGTTTGGTGCTTGGAAAAGGGGAACGCGCTTTAATCTCGTCCTCAAAAGACCTGCAGTGGGAGATGGCGCTCACCAGGTTGGGGAGCCTGGCTGCACTGCCCGCCCACCCAGGAAGCCGCGAGCATCTCGGTGGGGAGAAACTCACCCGCCCCAGGCCTGCTTACCTCCAGGTCAATCATGTCCCGGGGGAAAGGTACCTCTGGGTTTTCACCAGTGTCCATAATTGGGATGTTAGCTTTCCTTATCTCTTTCTCAACGAATCCTAAAGTGACAGAAGCAAAACATTGGTGCTAGCCGTACATGCCTAGAATCACTATTATTTCAGGGAAAGCAGGGGAAGACCCAAAACCTAGCTATAAAGTTTCACTCCGGCTGGGCCTGGTGGCAGATGCCTGTCATCCCAGCACTCTGGGAGGCTGAGGCATAAGGCTCCCAAGTTTGAGCCCAGCCTGGCAAACTGGCAACTTAGCGAGACCCTATTTCAGGGAAGGAAGGGATGCAGCTTAGTGTGAAGGCCCGGGGCCCAGTCTATGGTACTTCAGTGGGAAAGAAAAAGGTTCATCCCAAGAGCGGAAGAGCTTTCCAAGGAAAGCAGCAGCCTTTTCTCCACAGCCTCATGGGGTCAAGAGAGCCTGTGGAGGACAGTCCACCCGCTGTGCCCGCCTTCCCGTTCACGGCCGGGCTGGCGTCAGTGTGGGCTGCCAGGCGCCTGCCAAGGGCTCTACCCCTGCCCCTTGGGCCAGTTTCAAGGATAAAAGGTAGAAGTTACAAAGCAGAGTATGGAATCAGGGTGCCAAACACCGGACAAGTATTTCGGCTGACAACTGTCGGTGCCTTTCTTGTACAGTGGAGGCCCAGCTCTCCTATCAGCGAGCTAACTGGATGGAACTTAGCAGAGCAGCCAGGCTGAAGCGCGCGGGGCCAGCCGGCCAGCCGCACCTCAGAGCAGGAGTCCCTCCCAGACTCTCACCTGCCTGGGAAAGTCACTCAAACGCGCTGATTCCTACAGTTTTGATTACTGAATGAGTAGCATCCATCTTGAAAGGATGTTTGGGAGCAAAAGTAACAAAGCATTACTCACTCCTAAGTACCTCAGCCCTCGATGGGACTTCTTTTCTCATAGCTCAAATAACAAGGCTGCTGTAGCCAGGCACGGCGGCACACACCATAATCCTAGCACTTATGAAGCTGAGGCAGGAGGATCACCAGCTCGAGTCCTCCTGCCTGAGCCACTTGGCAACAACCTGTCTCAAAGTAAAAAAAGAGCTGGGGGTGTAGCTCAGTGGCTCTGCTGACATCTAAAACTGACGCTGCTTGGGCGATCCCTCGGAATCCTGTGATGCGGCTCCGCCGCCACAGCGCCAGTGAGAAACACTGCAGTGCTGTCGGCTCGCGGCTGCTGACCAACGAGCCTCCCACCCAGAACCATCTTGTCCAGACACCTCGAGGTCCACCTGGGTCTGCGAACTCGCCCTTAGCATCACGCCCGAAGAGCTCACAGAGCTCTCCCTCTCCCCTCACAGCGAGAACGCTGTCTCCCATCTAAGATGGGAGGAACATCACACAAGAGCACAATGTACATACGGAGTTTTCGATCCATTTCTTCACATCTTCGAACTTCATTCACAAACTTCCGCTGGAAAACATTCACATCTGGATTTAGCTGGAAAATAAGAACACAGTGCCAACCTTCAAATCCTGCGTCTATTTCCTGTTCCACAGGCAACATATCCCGCCACATGAAAGCCTCCCTTTGTGCTGATACGCAGTGCAGCGCTGATCAGACTGCCCACTGCCGCCCAAGCCAGGCCCCTGCTGCAAGGGCAGGGCACCTGGGGGCCCGAAGTTGTGCCTCCTAAAGCCCAGCATAGCTACCGGACGGGATGGAGGCCGAGCCGCGCCCATGCCTCTGCCCTGGGCCTGAGCGGCTGGTGACGAACTGCTTTGTTCTCTCACAACACACTTGATCTTCAAAGCAAGGGGACAGGCTTTCTGGGATACACAAACAAATAGTTTCTGCTCGCTAGGAAACATACACTTTAGCAGCAAAGAAAGTCAGGGAGCCAACCAGAAGACAGCGTATGACAAACCCTCTAACAGTCATGCAAATAAAGAGCTACTGTTATTCAACACCACGTGTGTGCCAGACACCGTACTAGGCTCGGAGAAAATACCAAGCAGAAGCTGTGTCCCAGCTTCAAAAATGTGAACACCGCAGTGAATGAGCTTAGTCATATGTGGATGCGTACACATATCACGCACGTACACAAGCCATGTTGCGTTACATAGTTTGGTCACACACTGGCTCATTGGTCACACATGCACTACATGCACATACACAATCACAAGTGCATGTGTGTGAGACTATTAGAAAATAAATGACTTCAGGATAGCTAAGGTGTACAGTATATACAAACACATTCAGACACATGTGTACTTATAGAACTACAGATTCCTGACTTCGATGGCTCTCTTTGAAACTCAATGTATTAATATTAGACAGATGCAGTCTACGGCAAAAGAGCAAGCTAAATTAGTGACTAAGAGAACACTAATAAGAGGTTACACCCTGGTCTCCAGCTCCATGGAAAAGACGCACACAAACCAGTGATTACAATCTGCTGTGATAAGCCGGGCGGGGTGGCACACGCCTGTCATCCCAGCGCTCAGGAGGCTGAGGCAGGAGGATCATTGCAGGTTCAAAACCAGCCTGGGCTACAAAGTGAGCTCAAGGCCAGCCTGAACTACATAGTGAGACCCTGTCTCGAAAAGACAAAAAAAAACCTGTTGTGACGAATGCTATTAAAAAGTAAATAGTCATTATGTTGTAAAACAGCTAACAATAAACCTGTGTGCTATACCACAGTAATACTTTCTAGTCATTAAAATAGGTTTCCTGAGACCTTTAGTAATGTTTTTTAGTAAGTAAAACCAATCCCTAGCGCAAGGGAAATAAAGAGGCAAGTAACAGTCATGGTGGCTCACACCTGTAATCCCAGCACTCGGGAGGCTGAGACAGGCGGATCGTTGTGAGTTCGAGACCAGCCCGGGCTACAAAGTGAGCTCAAGGCCAGCCTGAACGGCATAGCGAGACCCAGTCTCAAAAAGACAAGGGCTGGGGATCTAGCTCAGTGGCCTAAGCGCCTCCCTGGCAAGTGCGAGGTCGTGAGTTCAATCCCCGGTGCCGCAAAAATAAATAAATAAATAAATAAAAAATAAAGAGGCAAGTAAAAGACTGGAAACGCTGGCAGCGCGGGAGAGGCTGAGCACGAGTCTGCCTGCCATGTGGCTGGGCATCCCCATGGCGGCTGCTCAGGACGATGAGGGTGCTGGTGCTAGTGTTGGCGCAGGGGCACCAGCCTCACCGCTCTCAGCCATGCTCAGGAAAAGGCAAGGTGAAGGCGCAGCACCAGCTCGCACAGGGTAAACACTCTCCCACAGAGGAGCGCCACATATGGTGCGGGTCGCCGTACCGGGCTGGTGGGGACATGAATCAGCAACGGCCACAGGCAGGGACACGGACAGTCGGGTGTGTGCGCTCATCCCAAACGCGCTAGGCCCTGCTCCCGCTCCGGAATGGTGGACACAGAAACACAAACTCTGGAGCCCTATGACCAGCCGACCCAGCTGGCTCGCTTCCAGGCAGGCACGAAACACCCAGGGGACCTGAGATCAGCGCCAAAGGCAAATCACCTCCTGCCTGCAACGCCACCAGCGCTGAGGCACAGCCTGGGCAGGCGGGTTCTGATCACCCGGCGCTGAAGGCCGCTGTTCTGGGAACTGAGGCACGGGAAGGCCGGCTGCCCTGCAGTCTGGCTGGCTGGGTAGCAGTGGCGGCAGCAGTGAACCCAGGGGCCGGATCCCCACAAGCTGTGAAGGCTCACGGCAGGGGAAGGCAGGTGAGTGGCTGAGCGGCTTGCAGTGGCCGGGGTGCTCTCCTGGGGCGGAGCGCAGGGGTTGTCTTGAGAGCGAAGCTGAGGCGGAGTGGGAGAGAGGCTGAGCGCAAGCAGGACGCGCCCTGGAGGACCCGCGGGAGGAGGCGCCAAGGCCTAGCGCTGGGTCTGGGCAAGGGCAGCGAGAAGCGGGTGGGGTACAGGGCTGCGCGGTGAGGGCAGCTGTGGAGGCGGCGCCGAGGTAGGCGCGAAAGTGACCAAGGGATGAGGGGTGGCGAGGGAGAGAGGGCACCCAGGCTGCGGTCACCCTGCGGGCCGGGGTCGGGTGGGAACCCCGAGCTGAGGCTGAGGAGTGAGGGACCAAGCAGTTCCCGCTACCTCAGGAGGGAGCGACCCGAGCTCCGGGGTGGGCGGGTGGCCCCGAGGTGGGTGAGTCTCGTGGGGTTGAACTGTCCTGGAAGGAGGCTCGGCATCTGCAGGAGACAGGAGAGAGGGGTCTGGTGAAGCTCTTGGGGGAGGCTGCAGATGCAGATTGTGGCTGAGCTAGTGGGGACTGTCCCTAAAGCCCCCAGGGAGGACCGTCCAGGAGGCCCGGGAGGCATGGCCTGAGGTGGGGCAGTGCAAGGCTGGAGGGGAGGGACGGGGGGAGGAGGAGAAGGTTGAGGAAGGGGAGGAGGGGCAGAGTGGAGAGCCAGGAAGATCTGCAGCTGAGGGGGCGGCCCCAGCCCAGGAGAGGAGCGAGCACTGCGAATGAGAGAGCAGCAGAAGGGTGCTGCCAATACCAGAGATGTCACTGTAGGGCAGGAGCACATGGACAGAGAGGAGGAAATGGCCCTGTGTAAGGAGATGAGATGGGCTCGCCCTCATCAGAAGTTACCCCAGGCTGGCAGGGCATGGTGGCACACTCCTGTCATCTCAGCACTCGGGAGGCTGAGGCAGGAGGATCACTGTTAGTCTGAAGCTAGCCTGGGCTACAAAGTGAATTTGAGGCCAGCGTGAACTGCATAGTGAAACCCTGTCTCAAGAAGACAAAAAGGTATGCTGGGCTCTTGTGTGACAGGACAGGGTACAGGAGGAAGCAAGCCCACCGGGCTGGGCAGGGCTGGGGTGAGCAGGCGGGACGCTAGCAGCAGGATGGCTGGGTGTTCCGAGGGATCAGCACACCGCTTTCCGTAGTGGTTATACTAGTGCACATCCCCACCTGCACTTGCTCCCCAGCAGCCCAGCCAGCATTTGTCATTATCTGATTTCTTGACGGCCATTCTTTCCGGAGTAAGACAGAATCTCAGTGTTGTTGTAATTTGCATTTCTCTAATGGCCAGTAATGCTGAACACTTTTTTCATGTAACTAACGGCTGTTTGTACTACTGAGCAGTGTGCTCATTCTGGTTGCCCGTTTTGTTTTGTTTTGTTTTATGACGTGATCTCAGTGTTATCCTCCCGAGCGTTGAGGTTACAGGTGTGCGCCCCCATGCAGGACAACCAGCTGCTCATTTTTGGATTGGATCTTTTATTTGGGGGCGGCGGCTAATTCTTTTGAGTGCTTTGTATATTCTAGGCATTCGTCTTCTAAGGAGTACCAGTCAAAAAATTGTTTCCCACTCTGTGGGTTTCTTGCCTCCGCTGTTACTTTGCTATGACCTCCTTTGCTGATTCTTGGCGTTTCCTGCACAGGAGTTCTGTTCAGAAACTCCTTGCCTATGCCTGTCTTCAAGAGTTTCACCTGTTTCATCTTTGCGCAGACTGTTTCAGTGTTAGTATGTAGACCTGTGATCCATTCTGATGTGATTTTAGCACGTGCTGAGAAGTGCGGGCTGAGGCCCCTGCACGTGGAAAGCCGGCTTCCTCAGCACCTTGTGTTAACCGAGAGGCCAGCTTTCTGCCAGCGCATCCTTTCGGCCCGTTTGTTGATGATCAGATGGCAGAATGCGCCTGGAACTGTTCCTGCACCCTCCCTGCAGCACCAGCGCTGCGGCACGCTGTCTACGCCACCGAAGGCCCTAAATTTCAGGCTCGCTATCACCGCTCTCTGTTCCACAGACCCTCATGCCTGTTTCTGTGCCAGTACCATGCTGTTTTCATCACTGTAGTTCTGTAATATAACTTCAAATCCTGGACTACGGTGGCTCCTGCTTTGCTCTTGTTGCCCAGGAATGCTTGGCCATTCTGAGTCTCTTCCGGTTTCCCATGAAGTTTACGACTTTTTCTTGTTCTGTGAGGAGGGCCATGGGTAGACTGGGACTGCTGTGTTAAGTCTACGTGTCAGTTCTGGTCATATGACCTTTTTGATAATACTGGTTCCATGCAGTGAGCCTATGCAGGAACAGGGAATATCTTTCCATTTTCTCTTTCTTTCTTTTCTTTTTTTGTCTTTTTGAGACAGGGTCTCACTATGCCATCAGCTGGCCTTGAGCTCACTTTGTAGCCTAGGCTGGTCTCGAACTCACAACGATCCTCCTGCCTTAGCCTCCTGAGTGCTGGGATTACAGGCATGCACCATCATGCTTAGCTACCATTTTCTTTCTCTTTTTTTGGTTTTTTAAGACAGGATCTCAGGGCTGGGGATTTAGCGTGAGGTTGTGAGTTCAATCCCTAGTGCTACAAAAAAACCCAGGATCTCACTATGGAGTTCAGGCTGTCTTGAACTCACTATGTAGCCCAGGCTGGCCTCAAACTCATGATCCTCCTGCCTCATTCTCCTGAATGCTGGCATTATAGCTGTGCAGCACCATGTCAGCTGCTATTTTGTTTTTTATTTTTCTCTTTTTTTCTTCTCATTTTCTGGTGTTCTCTTTGATCTTTTTCAGAGTACTACAGTTTCCATTGCAGAGTTCTTTCACTTCCTTTGTTAGGTTAATTCTTGGGTATTTTTCTTGAAACTACTATGAATGATATTATTTCCCTAATTTCTTTTTCAGAGAATTTATTATTGGTGTACAGGAATGCCACAGATTTCTGTGTGCTGATTTTGTATCCTTCTACATTACCGAACTTGGTTATTAATTCTAGAAGTCTTCTGGCACAATTTTTTGGGTCTTCTATGTAAAGAATCACATCATCTATATAAATAACGATAATTTGATCTTTCCCACATGTATTCCTTGTCTTTCGCTTGCCTGACTGCTCTGGTTAAATTTTGAGGACTATATGGAATGGTAGTGGTGATACTAGACGTAGACGTCCTTGTCTTGTTCCTGACCTTAGAGGGAAAGCTTTCCACTTTTCCTCACTTCATGTGATGCTGGCTGGTGGTCTGTCCTAAGTGGCTTTATCAGATTCAGATCAGGTCTTTGTGTACCTCTTTTCCTCAGGGTTCTTACCAGGCACAGAGATCGGGTTCTGTCACAGGTTTCTCTGTGTCTATGGAGAGCATCGTACGCTTTCATCCTTGCCCCCTCCATGTGATGAACTGCGTTCTCGATTTGAGTGTGCTGAACCATCCCTGCCCCTCTGGGGCGAGGCCTACTGGTCGTGATGTGTGATCTTTGTAATGATTTGTTGCCTTGAGTTTGCCAGTATTTTGTTGAGGATTTCTGCATCTGTGTTCATTAAAGAGACTGGCCTGTAGTTTTCTTAAGTTACCTCAGAAAACTAAACCCTAACACTGGGATTTCCTGCTTACCCGGCAATAAATACAATCTGACCTAATAATTACTCTTTGAGTGGTACTGAAGGTAAGCATGTGGTAAGATGAGGAAGCAAACGATAAGGACCTTGAGGGGAAAAGTCGTAGATAATACACTGAATACGGAGGAAAATAAAAGGCCTCCACAACGAGCTGGGAGAACTCTATAAAAAGGGTAATCTAACTTGGGGTGCAGCTGTGTGTCCACAGTCCCTGTCCTGGGAGGCTGGGGCAGGATGATCACCCCAGCCCAGGACTTCAAAGTCAGCCAGGGAGGAAGACAGTGAGATCCCATGACAAAAAAAAAAATTCATTGAGGTTGCTGGATATAAGAATAATACACAAAAATCAGTTGTATTATTTTTATATCAACCACAACCAGAAAAGTTAAATTTCAAAACGATCCCAGTTATAACAGCAAAAATATAAAGTGACTCAGCATAAGCCTACATAAAAATGTGTAAGGGATTCTGGGGGAAATAAAGCAATAAAGCAACCAATACCGGAATTTCATGGAATTCAGCAAATTGATTCCAAATTCTACATCTAAGCAGAAGAACACAGACCAGAAGAGTTAAGACAATCCTGATACAGAAGGCAGGAGAACTTGTCCCAC
>RJWT010018409.1:0-18865 GCA_004365215.1 Cuniculus paca
AGAGTGGGCTCCCTCTCTAAGTTGGGGCAAAGAGAACAGTGAGAAAAGATGCAGGGCCAAATGATAATAGGATGGATGGAGAGGAGAGAGGGAATCTGACGCTCACTTAAGAGGCAAGACCTGGAAATGTGATGAATATGGGAGAGTAAGACACACTCTTTGAAACCAAAAATGCATCAGTGCTTCTGGGTTGGCTAAAAATACCAGTTCTGGAAGAGGAAAATGGTACTTGACACTGAGTTAAGAAAGGAAACAAAATATACATCCAATTTTCATTCTCTGAATGGGAGAGAAGGCCTAGGGATATAGCTCAGTGGCACAGCACTTGCCTGGCAGGTGCAAGGTCCTGAGTTTGATTTCTGATACAAAAAAAAAAAGTGAGAATACATTGCATTTTTTGGATCCAAACGTGCAGATTAGGATTATGCTTTGTCAGTTGTTTGTACTAAGTAATCATTAACATGATTTTGAGTTTGGATGTCATTTTGTGCCTTTGCACAGTGCTCATTCATGGTGATATTAGGTCTGAAAGATTGCCACCTGCCAAGATCCACCAACCCTGATAACCAAGGTTTCTCTCTCTCAGTAGGTGTCTGAGAAGGAAACAATGTTAGAACTGTCATTCACTCTAGAACTAGTACAAGTTTTTTAAAGATTTAGAGTCCATAATGATTTAAAGTCTGAACATAACAGTTTCACATTCTGACCTTTTTCCTTTGTGCTTTCAATTCCTTCATGCCAAACGTGAAATATTAGCAATGCAGGAAGGGACTTTTGGGTGAAAAATGCCTTTGCTTCTAGGAAAGCTTGTCCTGTTTCCTTTTTCTTCCTGTTCATTTGGGAGTAGATATTAGCCCTTCTTGTTCGGCAGTTATTATTTGAGGAGGAAAATACAAATAGAAGCCAAGAATATATTTTAAAAATTGAAGAGCATCAAGACATCACAGACTGAGTTGGCCATAAAGATTTACAATTACATTTCCATCACAAAGAACCTGGCCCATCATATTTGGCCATGACCATCTATGTTTTGATTTCTGTTTCTTTGGCGGGACAACACCCCAATTAGACAGATGAGCATTCCATTCTGATTCTGGAGCCCGTCCTTGCTGGCCTAGGTTACTCCGGGACTCCTATGGCCATTCTCCACTCTACTATGCTTTGGTAGTTACTGTCCTGCTATGAATCCTTATTATATAAAAATATATCCAGGTTAATAGACTCATAACCATTTAATCTCACATACATCTGGATTACTTGGTTAATGACCAGCATTTTCTAGGTTCTTACCTCCAAATCTTTTTTTGCTTTGTTCTAAATCAATTAAGTGGTGGTGATAGGGGTGGGGGGAATTGTCAGAAATTCATTCTTTTCTCCTTAAGCCTGGCAACTGGGTCAGACTTCTTTTGCCTGCTGGTAGCAAACAGTATTCTTCTTTAAAATATCACCCTGAAGTCATAACTGGAGAATTATTGTTATGAAAGCTGAGTTGTTACTGCAGATTCTGACTTGCGTGGAGAAAGAACCATTTTCATTTAGAACTCATATATTGCTAATACAATACATAGCTCACCCTTTCGCAATTGTGTATTATGCTGTACAGAGGTTCACTATATATCTTCAGTGAAGGAAATACAAAAGGAGAAATAGCCAGACTTCCACTCTTTGGAAGAAATGAAAACTACAGTCACAAACAGGACTCACCACATATTTCAAACCATTCCAAGAAGGGTAAAATAAAATAAAAGTGACACCGTGGGCAGATTTTCCTTTCATCAGGGTAAGAGCTGCATTTCATTACTTTAAAAATCCTCCTTCATTTAAGCAACACTAAATGCTTCCTGGTCTGGATATATAAAATTATTGGATGGCCACTGCTGGCCATTCATCTGAGACCCTGATGTGCCACAGTCGATTTTTGAGAACTGCTCTGCCACTTAATGTGACAAACATCCAGCCCTGCCGTTTAAGGGATCTTTGAGAAAGGCCATCCCCACATGAAATGAATTTAACAGCAGCAATTTGTCATTTTGCCCTTCCTTTGCTAGGGGAAAAAAATGCTTGTGATTTCTTTTGACTTAAACTGGGCATTCAAAAAGCTGTTTTTATTAATGAATCATATTAAGCCACTAGTGAAAGGCTCCCTGACTCTGTTTAAATAACAGGCTATGATTCCTCTCCCCTCAAGCTCCCCCCTACCCCCCATTTGGCTCTGCTGCTATTAATTGAGGAGTTTCTTTGTTTCTTTCCTAATGAAGCTAACAGAACACATCTGTCAGGTGCCCGTATTCTTTCCCTGTCTATAGTATGTAATAGACCAGCTGGAGGCTATAATGCTACACAATACCCCTGGCCGTTACAGCAACTATTTATTCCTGGGCTTTTCCTCCGAAAGGGATTTGAAAAAAAAAAGTCTGAAATTTGGACCTAATTGCTATTTACCCAGCGATAGACACCTGTTCTAGCTGAGACATTGGCTCATGAATCCCACACCTGAGACCTTAGGGAGAGTAGAGGGGAAATTTCCAGCAGCTGCCAGTCCATTTAGATATAGAGCGCTTTAACTTGCAGGGTTTCTGTGTTTATATGTATATGCATATATTTTAAAATACTGTATGTTTAGTATGCACACCCATAACCAGAGGGTATATATTAAAAGCTGTGTACTATTATTTCACGGTCAATTGCTTATCTGAAGGCTACACACATACTAGCATACAGCTACAACTGTGATCGCTTTAAAAATAATGCACTGAGGCTGAATTCGGTATCAAGAACAGGCACATGTCCTTCAAAGTGTCCATTCTAGGCCCCTTAGGGGAAAACACTTTCTTAGGATGGATCAGAGGGAAAAAATTAATGAAATGTAACTTTTCATGGAAAGATTCAACTTTGTTTTAGTCATTTACTTTGCCAAATAGCTCCAGCGTCTTCTTTTGACATATTGGACTTCTTTTTCCTGCCTAATTTTGATCCTAGTAGCGCAATCTTCTGTCCCTTTTTTATTTTTTTGAGTCAACAGGGATACTTGCCTTTCTTTCTTGGCTTGGCTTCATAATGCTTCTTTTGATCATAAAAATTTTAGAGAACTAGCCCATGGTTAAGATGGCAGCATTTACTTGTGAAAAAAAAATAAGACAAAAATACTAAAAAGTAATATTCTATGTAACATGAGTTAATATATGACGTAATGCTAAGTTCATCATAATCAGGATTTCAAGTTCGTTAAAATACTGTTAGATCACAAAAAGTACTACCTTGCATTTATAAAAGAATAGATGTTACAGGAACAGACGTGCATCCATGTTTGTAGTCAGTGTATTCCTTAACTTCATATATTCCAAAGCTATGACCTCTATTTTTGCTATATAGCAAATAGATTTAACTTGAAATAGATTTAACAGAAACTCAGGGACAAAACATTAAATAAATGAGTATTGTTCTGCTATTTTATCTGGTCTCTAATTGGAAGACAATCCTGCCGCAAAGGCTAATGTGGGGGGACTGGGCTGGAGCTAAAGGGGTTAGATTGGGAAAGGAAGAGAAAGGAGAGACAAGCCTTTTCTTTTCTTTTTTTTACTCTCCTTATTTTTCATCTCTTTTGCCTAAGTAGTAGAACTTCAGAGCTTTCTGATAGATATCCCATTGGTATTGCTAGAACAACCTCCCATTTACTTAGTGTTTTGGGGAATTTGGCCTTTCTGAGCAAATCAAATATGTAAACAACATCTAATTTATTACCACACTAGAAAATTGTTTATTATTTTTCCCAAAGGATAGATGAGTTGCATTCTCCACTTATGTGAGAATTCACAAGATAAAAATTAAAAGGATAAAAGGAAATTTAAATAAAATGCAAAAATACAAGTCATAAATTATCCAAGTGATGTTAAGCTTAGGTGCACTGTCTCCTGCATGTATGCCTGTAAACACCACACACACACACACACACACACACTTTCTCTCTCTCTCTGGCTAAGAAATTCCCTTTGGTGTCTTCTGAAGCCAGAGATGACCGAAGAGCCAGAGAGAGCCTCAGGAGGTAGCTGGGATGACAGGAGAGATGGACAGTATTCACATACAAATGAGTGCTTTGCCTGGGGGCTCACACAGTTGGAGAGAGAGCTGATGCCGAGACAGAAATTCATTTCCCATGAGAAAGGAGAGAAGTGCGTCGGGAACTCAGGGTCACACCAGAACAGGTGATAATGAAATTAGAGTTAATGAAGGCTGGAAGAAACCAAGGCCAGATGGGTTGGTGTAGCTGTTATCTGAGATGCTCACTAGAACCAGACATGCTATCTCAGTACAGGAGAAAACAATTGTTGGAGGCACATGATAGAAAAGTCCTGGGAAATACAAGAATCCTGTCCTCATCTCTGAAGCAGGTCATCTCTTTTCTATGTTACAAGGTTATGAAAATGGATGATTCTGGGAGGCAGATTATGTGACCGAGGGCAAGAGAGTGTGTTTGAGCCTCAGTTTCCTCTCTGGTAAAATAGGTCTAACAATATCTACTTTCTTCTTTGGAAGATTATTGTTTGTAGAATACCTAATACTGATATATATAGCTGATATTAAACATATGATAGTATTACTGTATTTTATAAGCAATTGAGATATTTTAATGAAAACATCAGTAAAGGCAATGCCACTTGGACTATTCATATAGGTGTCTATTATCTAGAGCTTTCGTAGTGAACATGCCGTATCATAAAAAGAATCTCAAATATATCTTGTTGTTCTTAATAGGATTAGTATCTGCAGTGTATTATAAAACATGATTGTTTCAGAAGGGGCACGATATCTAAGACAATCATTAAAAGAATGTTTATATTAAGGCATGAGTCACCCTATACTGGTCCTATAAAGAAGTAGATTTTGAGCTTGACAGGGGTATAGATTGAGATACTTAGACAGACTTTTCCTCCTAAAGCATAATGCCACCCTCTTAACTGAGATGGGAACATTTTGTGAATATCTGCCCTGGAGCACATTTTCCTGAGCTCACAGAAGCAGGGAATGATAATTGCACATTGTGACATCATTTGGGGCTGCTCAGAACCTTTTCAACACTCTTATCTTGAACATATTCCGTGCAAAAGCTTACTTCTCAAGTAGAGACCCCACTATGATTCTCTCTGGAAGCAGAAGTTTTGGTACCTGATCCGCCAGTCAGAATGCACAAGTGACATACAGATGAAGGTGTTGTGAGGAGAGCAATCTCTCAAGAAGCTTGGCAGCAAAGATGTTCAGTTTATGGGTATTGGTGCTGGAGAGCTTCTAGCATTCAGTCCTGAATGCCATAGTGCCAAATGGTTTGCTTCTTGGGGACTTGATAATTACCCTGAACATGTTGGGGATGGGTGGTGGACAGGGTATTGCTGTTCACAGTTCTCTTGTGTAACCACATGGTTGTGGAGAAGTTAACTCGGTCCTGTCTCCAGGGATAGGTCAAGCCTATGCTGATCAACATGATTCTACTTTTAACTATAGCTATGGAGAAGATGTTCAGTCCAGTGAGATGCAGGAGAAGTGTTCCAGATGCTTCTGGAAAAGATCTTCTAAGAGTGTTTTCAGAAACAATTATTTTCTCTTTGTGCATATTTAGAAAGATATAATTTAAGGGATTGTGTTCAGCTTTATGTTAGCCACAAGAAAGACCCCATCTCCAAGATGCATGTGATACAATGGAAGAGGTGAGAAATCCAGAAGGAAGCTGTATACAAGGTGCTACCACTGGGCCAACAAATCTCCTTGTCTCAAAGGTCCATCTATATATGGATGTTTTTATAACCAGAAGCAATTAGTAGTCTATTTTTATTTACCATTTTACATTGGGTTCTCTGTTACTTGCTGAGTAATGCAATCTAACTACCAAATAATTTTTTTAAAAAGAGAATAAAAATACAAAACAGAACAAAACAGAACAAAGCAAATCAGAACAGAACAACACAAGTAACAAACAACCTCACAAGACAATAGGAAATCAACAGTGGCTACCATAAGGTCTCCTGTTTTCTTTACAATAGTTGTCCATACCTTTGCACACAATACCATCCAACAAAGCAAAATAGTATAAAACCAATCAAAACAATAGAAAGAGAGCATTATGGAACTTCAAAACAAGACAATAGGAAATCAACAATGGCTTCCAGAGTGTCTCTTATTCTCTTCAAAGTAGCTGTCCATACCCTCATACACAGTGAAATCAAATAATAAGAAAACAGATTAAAACCAATCAAATAATGTTTTTTAAAACCTATAAGATGCTACTCATGATATGACTCACCCATATTTTTTGAACTATTAAGAAAGGGAACAAAGCTGCCAACTAAAATGATGCAATGTTTTTATTACTTAGATTTTTTTTATGCTTTATTCTGCAACAGCTATTTAGATGTTTTGTTTGTCGTTTATTGTTTCTGTTTATGGTGAATACTGATTCCTGACAGTTGTCTGACTGGCACAGACCCCAATTCTTCTACCTAACTTTTCTATTTGTAATCTTTGTTTTCTGTGCACCCTCCTGTCCCTGTTTCATTCCCTGTGCCCCTAAAGACAGGGATGATGTGGGATTTGTTAAAGGAGTGATTACTCTTCACTCCAGGAATGCTTTCATGATGCAACTCTGAGAAGCAGCCACACTCCTCTTGGAGACCCAGTATCATTTTCTGTGTAGTAATATAGAAAATGCTCCCCCACCAAGACCACATACTCAGTACACTTTAGTTTCTTAGTTGCTCAGGTAATAGTTCCTGTTTCAGTTGAAGTTGCTTCTATCTCTTATAAAGGGTTGGTAACTGTGATACATAGCTGGTCACTGTGATGCATATTGTAAGAACCAAACAAAGACAGCCAAGTACTCTACCTCTGTACCCACCCCCCCTGGCAACCCCATAAAAACCTCCCTCCATGGGCTTTCGAGGCCTGACATTTTGAGGAACAATTGATTCCTAGCCAGTGCCCACCTGATGTTAAATAAAACTGCCTCCAAATCCTGGGTGTTGTTTCGGTGTTTCAGTTTGCCATAGCACATGAGCATGTGTATCATGCCTCCCATTTCTCTGGCCCTCCTTCCTGCACATTCGTGCTAGGCAGGTACTGTATTTTGAAGAGCTCTGTCTCCAGCTTTTCAATTTTCTTGATCACTTACCCACCATCGTCACACTCAGGCTTCGAGACCACTCAGAGACCATCCAGTCCCCTCTGCTCTTCATGGGATAAAACAAATTCTTTGCCTCATGATGAAGATTTTCTATGACCTCACTCTTCTGCATGTGGTTTTTCTTTAAAAAGCATGTATTTTTATTGTGCACCTGGTACTGTACATGCCAGCTACTTTTCCAGGAGGTGTGGATAGAAACATAAGATAGGTATTTTCTAAGGTTGGAAGACAAACAGGTTAGCCAAGAATTACATTGCAGTATAAGTACAACACAACCTGTATTTTGTTGATGACATGAGTGTGGGCAGTGAAAACTGGGTCATTTTAATGGCAGCAAGCATAAGTAGTATTATGTTTTTACCTTATTTGAGAAATATGTCATCTTTTGAGCCACTTCTCCAGGCTCCGAGTCCCTGTTCTCTCATTTATTTGCTGTGTGCCCAAACTCTCTGTGCCTCAGTCTCATTGTAAAAGGTATATAATAATAATTGACATTTCAAAGACCTGTTATGAGAAGAATTAAATAAAATTTTTTGTTTGTTTGTTTGTTTTTTGCAGCACTGGGGATTGAATTCAAGACCTCGCACTTGCCAGGCAGGCACTTAGGCCACTGAGCTAGATCCCCAGCAGAATTAAATAAACTTTAAAATATTTATAAAATTCTTAGGATAGTGCCTAGAATACAGTAATTGCTCAATCAGTGTTTGTATTTTATAGCCAGTTACTGTTTCATATTTTTCCCACACCAGGACTTTAAAGTTCTCTTTGGAATGCTTTTATTTTGCTCTTCCTTTTGGGTACTGGCTTCCCTCAAGCCACCTTTGGAGAAGGGGGCTATTAAAAATGTGGTATTGTCTTGGAAAGTTGTCTAATGGCCTTCAAGGGGGAAGCTGCTTTGTATTTTATTCTCTCATGGGCCCAGGGATCTCTACACTATAGTATTTCTTTCTTCACGTGCCTCCTTTTATTTATTTCTGCTTACAGACTTCTCCATCCTGTATCTTTGGAGAGAATCCCACTTACTAGTACACAGACTGACTTTCATGTGTTGGGGCTTGTTATGTAGATCAGTAACCCATGAGTGAGCTTCTTGGTGTGAGTTGCCAAATCTGGTTCAATCCTGCGTCCCCCTTGTGCAAGAGGTAGCTCAGCTCTGATTTGTTGACTCAGAAATGTAGCTGGATGGTGTAAACTAGTCGAAGTGTTACCTAGGAACCAGTACTGGCCCACAAATTACAAAGAGACGAAGCAACAGAAAAGCAATGCTGAAGTAAGTGTTTGGAAACCTTTACAACAATTTGACTTTGCTGAAATAGCCAAACACACCATCAGTAGATTTGTTCTGCAATCGGTATGTGGAACAGTTGTGTCGTTGTCAAATGCACCTGGTAAATTGCTTTTCACAACATGTACCGGTCACATGCAGTAGCACCAAATAATGATCTGCTATGGACTGGAAATTAAAACAAATCAACACAAAGCTAGTCCTTTTCTGTAGACCAGATCAAATGCATGTTATAAACATTATTGAATGAATTGTAACCAGTGTTCTCTATGGGATGACAAAATCAGTCAAAGGCATCTTCTCTAGAGGAGTGGATACCTGGGGGCACGCAGTATAGGAGGCAAATGCCCCTGGGGTCTTCAACTCCTGCTTATCCCTTTTATTGGGGCTTCTGTGCAGTGCAAAACCACACAGCACATAGAACCTCACACAGTAGCTGTGCCTGTCACCTCCCAGACTCAGAGGTCTGCTTCAGTTCACACCTGGGGATTTCTGTCATCAGGAACCTCTTTAGCAATAGTCTGATCTCCAGCATGGGGTATAATTTATGATATTTGTCTCCAAAGTTTTAGAGCCCAAGCACAGCTAGGCATGTTTATGGCCACTGTTTCAGTAATTCCCAAACATAAGGGATTCCATGATGGACAAGATGCTTCCGCAGCAGTCTGTGATATTTGGAAGCTAGTGTTTCCAGAAGCCCTCGTTGACTTGTAGGGTAGCCATTACTTTATTCCACCTGCCATCTGTGGTCAGTAGGTACAATAGCAGACCCGATGAAATATGTTCCTTGTGTCCACATGGTTTGGCAATGTGACAGTCTTCAAGAGGGTAGTTCTATCTTCCCATTGCCTTCAATCTGATCTGACCTTGTGCCTTTTTTTGATTGATAAAATGTATCCAAAGAGATAGTGTGCAGGTTTCAGATACTAGGCTTTCACTGTTTCTTAATGGAACACCAAGACCACCATGTTCTGAAAAAGCCTATGGTTGCCAACTGGAAGGCCAGAGGCATTGAAGAGCACTAATTGGAGAACTGATACCCTGCAACAAATGCAAGGCACAATACTGAGGCTATCTTGACCCTCTGGCTTTAGCTATGCCATCAAATGCTTTCAGCTATATGAGTATCCTGCCCAACACCTGTAGAAAGACCATCTATATACCAGCCTACAGAACCAGGAGAAAAAGAACAAATATTGTAGTAAAATATCAAATTTTGAGGTCATTTGCCATGCAGCAATGGATAATTAAGATATCCTGTGAACACTGTCCTCTGACCAGCCTAAATCCTGTTACTGTGTAGTATAACTATTTCTGTATACAGCTTACTACTTCTACCAAGTCATGAGCCTTTTGGGTGTGTCTTGTAGGATTCCTCTTTTATATCTCAAAACAAATGCCACTGAAGTTTCCACACATGAGACACCTAAGAAATATATGTACTTTAACAAAATGTAGTCTATGCAACATTTCATAGACAAGAGTCACATAAAGCAAGTGTCTACCTAAGAGTATGCTGAAAAGTGGTGAATCCATCAGAAGTGCAGATGGAAAGATACGGCAAGTTAAGGAGCTACCTTTGCTACTTAAGAGGAAAAAGGAAAAGGTAGGAGAATTTGAGACCAATACTTCTATGTCCATGTGAGACTTTGGAGGCTTCCCTGCAGGTTCTGCTCAGTGTGATTCCAGGCTCGATTTCAATCTCTTTTCTACTGTGATGTTAGATGGTTATGAGTTGTACAGATTGTGCTGGTCTGGCTACAGTGGCCATGATTACTGCTCTGTTCCAGAAGGGACAGTTCTTTGCTGTTGTCCACCACAGTTTGGCATGTCCTTTTCTGCCAGGATCCCTTGGTAACTCCCTGGATTTCATGACAACTCTCATATCATCTCCTTTTCTGACCATGCTGTCTTGAGTTTCCTCTGTTAGAGCTATGCACACTGTAGCATGGTTCACACTGGTAGCTCCTTTTTCCATGTTTGCCTTCCTTGCTGGCTTGCAAATTCTGTAAGGGACCACGCTTTTCTGTCTCTGGAGCATGGACTTAAAGAGGCACAAGGAATGACTAACCTGTACCATGCTACATGTATTTGACTAACGTGTGAAAACACAATCACCGCATGATCTGTTTAATCTATTTTGATACAATGAGTTTTGTGCTTGCTTCTTGTCACAGCTAAAATTAAAGTTCAATTAAGAAAGTTGACAGTGGTTTATTTTTCCTTATCACTCCCTAATCCATGGTGTCATAAAATGGAGCTAAATGATTTCTAATGTTTATCTGATCATTTCAGCATTCACTTTGACGTGACTTTCCACTTGTGAAGGTTTTACTTACAAATGTCCATTATTTTAGGTTCCAAACTCATATTTTATCTATGTAGTGTTCTGTGTATAAATGTTACCTATGACAAAATACCCAAAAGGTGATTTTTATGTTAGTTTTTAATGGTACTAGATCAAAAGCTTTTTAAATGGTCAGCTAAATTAAATTTATACCACCTTTCCATTGGAACCAGGTTGAAAAAAAAGACTTTCTAGTTTGTTATGCATAATGTTACTTTAAGAATCTTGACAGCATATAATTAATTACCTTTTCAAAATTTCAATTGTGATATTTGTGTTTCCTGTTTGTATGCAAAAATTTATGAACTTCGGGATATGAATGTGCAGTTGTTTGGTATACCTTTTTCTGATGTTTTTAATAATATTGGTAATCCAAATTTTCATTTTCTGGTAATAATAAACTGGATGAGAAGGAAGAAAAATCCCAAATTAGAGTGTATCAGGAAAACGCAGGTTTGCTTTGTGCATTATGCATTCGACGCATTTCTCTTTCACAATTTCCTTTACAGTGGAGCTCTTGGACTGATTGCAGGAGAATAATAAAACCTGGCATTAGAAGAAAAAGAATTTTAATGATGGTTAAACTTAAAAAATTATTATTACTGACTAAAAGACTTGATCCTTTGATTCTGAATAACCATTTTTTGTCTGAAACACCATATAGTTGGCTTCCCCAGGTACTTCTGAAAGTTTTAACTGGTTAACCAAGGCATGAATAATCTGGAACTAAATGAAAGCTCAAACTAGGAAAAACACTTGTGCCACAAGGCAATTAACTATTTATAATCTCTTCTCTTTCACCTTTTCTTCTTGGTGACTTCTGCTTTCATCTTATCTTAACTTGTTCTCAGACTAATTGTAGATGAATGATGGCTTAGGTAGGAAAAATTCAGAGTAGAAAAAAATATGATAAAAAAAGGTGTAGTTAAAAACTACCTTTCATACTAAATCACCACTTAATAAGAAAATTATATTATTATATGTTAAGGTCAATATATATAAACACTCAGGTGAACTAAGCTTATATTAGTGAAAATGTTGTTAAGATTTTTCATTGTCCAACAAATATTTATTGAATATCTGCTATGTATTCAGGCACATGGAGGGTCTCCTACACTATGCAATCTTTCTGATATCCAAAAAACTCTGGGGCCCTGTCACATACTTCAAAGATTTTTAAAGAATTGCCCAAATGAAGAAGTGCTGCTTCCAATGTGCCCAAGAGATGAGTCACAGTGAATCCTACAGAATTCCCAGAAAAGATCATATTCATTCCTGATGATCAATGCAGAGGCCCATGTTATGTGAGATGATGTTGGGGTACATTACCAACGCTGAAGTTTGCATTCTTGCTTGTGAGCTGTGACCAATATCTAGAAAGGAATCTGACTGGCCCAGATAATTCTGCCATTTACGTTTTCTTGCTTCTTTTCCTATACCTTATCAGTGGACAAAGTACCATGGGCTCAAGTTTCTGGGTTCCCTTGTTGCCTTCACATCACCCAACAGGACAATCTGATAAACATTGTCCCGACTTCTAACAGCCTATCAGTCAATAAGCAGACAGAAGAATGAGGTGGTAAGGAAACACACAGCAGGGTCTCTAACTTTGGAGCAAATCCTATCTAAGTCTCGGTTTGAAGAATGAGTAGCTGTGGGTAGAAGAGCTGAGAGAGCCTCCTTTGGAGAAATAAGTTGACTAGAAGAACCTAAAGGAGGTGCAATGGGTGTCATCCAGAGTGTGAGGCCAGGTGTGTGATAGGCTGGGATTTGGCAACTGTGCATGAGTGGTATTCAGTGGGAAGGATTCTAAAGAAGGGATTGACAAGCGCAGATCACAAATCCCTAACTCTTGCTGATCAGACCTCCAGTTCAGACACTTCTTCAGGGTGGCTGGGAGATCTGGATTAAAGCACACAAAGTCCAGATAATTTTGATGAACTCTGGAGATTAAGTTCAATCAGTTTAGATATCAATATCAAGGAGACATTCAAACAAGAAACTCTGACCTGTGACTATCTGTGCAGAGCAAAATATTGTAAAATTTCGAAGTCATTTTATAGAATTTGAAAAGTCATTTTACAGGATCAGTTAGATACACTAAAAAATAAGTCATATTTACTGAGTTGAAGAGTGTATTCTCTTTTCATTACTGTAACAAGTTCCTCGACATAATTAACTTATAGACACAAAAGTTTCTCTTGTTTGGGGCCTGTGGTGAGCTTCTCATGGTGTGAGTATGCTGTGAAGCAAAACAGCCAGCAAGTGGAAAAAGGAAAGCTTGGGGGCTCACAAGTCCCTTCAAGGACACACCCCCGATGACCTAAAGACTTCTAGACCCCATATCTCAAAGCATCTACCACCTCCCAGTGGTCCCACTCTGGGGACCAAGCCTTTAACTCATGGACCTTTCGGGAATATTCAAGGTCCAAACTATAGCAAAGAATTCTGGTGTTAATTGTGTTGTCGTTCTGTTGGTGTGAACATAAGAAAATGTATTTTGCTTTTCTTCCTTAAACTTGTAAACTCAACAAAGTGAGAGTTATACTTCATTCATATGTTCATGTTTGATTAACCAGATTGCCTTTCGACTTACAAAGAGCAGTGTTTTAGACCTGTTGTTAATTTTTCAAGTCAACTTTCCCAGATATTGGTTTGTAGGTGGGCAAACAGCATGTGAAGAGTGTGAATTTTTTGAATTTGCTGGTTTTTTTTATAAAGTTTGGTATTTTGTCTCCCTCTCTGGGAATGCTTTATTAGCTTACTGTGACTGCTAAACAAATTAGCACATACTTAGAGTCTTAAAACAGAACAAATGTATTACTTATAGTTTGGAGGTCAAAAACCCAAAATGGATTTGGTAGGGCTGTGTTCCTTGAGGATATTAGAGGGAAGAGTCTATTTCCTCACCTTTCCCCTCTATATTCCTTGGTTCATGCCTCCTTTATTTGTCTTTACAACACAGCACCTCAATTCCTGCTCTTTCTGCCTTGGACCCTCTGAGTCCCTTTTACGGAGATCTTCGAGATTACATTGAGCCTTCCAGAATAATGAACAATAATCTTTTCTTCTCAGAGTCTTTACTCACACCTGTAATCTAATAATTTCTTCGAATAATGCTTACAATTTTGCCCTGCCAGATAATATTTACACAGGTTCTTAGGGCTGGGCCTGCACATCTTTGGAGGGTATTATTCAGCCCACCCCAAGCTGTGAATAAACTAAGTGCTTGGAGGCATGTTCTTCTGTTTTACTGACATTCTTTGGTTTATTTTGTTTTAAAGAAACTCATCCAAATTGTATAGGGTCTGTGTTTGTGTATGATTTTGCTATTACTATTAATTACTTGTTCCGAGCTGAGCAGTAAGTTAACCTGTAAACTTAAAATGAAATGAAAATGCTTATTGCCCAGGCAAGAACCCCAAAAGTTATAATTTTATTACCTCACAGGACATTAACCTGCTTTTTCTCTAATGCAGCAAATTTACTTTAGAATTATTCCACTGATTAAATATTTGTTCTTTTTCATTTTAGTTAGTGTTACCATTTCCACTTTTACAACACAGATTCATGTAATATTTGTTTGACAGTCATGATCTTAACTTTTTGACAATTATTCTTAGTAATGAATTTGTCTAGTAAACTCTACCAAGTAGGCCAGCTGCAAACCATGTTGACTTAGCAGATCTCTCTCTCAACTCCAAGAGTCTAAGATAATCTTTACCTCAGCTTTGTGCTCTCAAAACAATGTCATACTCTCAGGGAACATAGATGCAATTTCAGTCTAAAGGTTGAATCCCAAGATTTTTTTCATGACTTGAATATAATTAATCCTCTTTACTTCACCCTTTCTGTGAGATTGGTGGTAATAATGATAAAAAGCATGCTATAACATTCCCCGTAATAACTTAATGGAGCTGAATAGTCAGAGGTAGGTAAATAAGAGAATGACTGAGCCTCAGAACATTGGATTTGAAGAACCATGGTTAATTGAGTTGGCTACTAATAGGGAATAAGATCAGCTTATACTGTGATAGATTCAAAGTAGGCAAAATCATGAACATTCAGGAAAGCAATGAACTACTCCTGATTTAAAAATAAAGAGGGGGAGTCATAATTGACTTTTCTTTTGAAGGTAATTGGAAATGACATTTAAATTCTCATATAAATATGTTTTCTGCAATGTGGGACTGTGTTCTGTGCTCCTACAGTTCAAAGTTTGGCATTTTAATACAATAGGTTTGTGTAAATAACTGTGTAGAAAGAAATAAGAATACTGTATTAGGATTCTGTGGATATTCTTGCATCCCATCAGCAACTCAAGAGGGTATTAACATGAATGCAGCAATGCATTATTAAGAAGGCATAGAGGCTAGGCACTTCCACATTATTACATTCTGATATTATTTATTAGAAAATATTCTTAACTACAAAAAAGTACACCGAGGATCAGCAGGCACTAGAAGGTTATATGGATTGCACATTCTCTGTATAATGATTCTTTTTTTGCTCAGTTCAGTAAGAAACATAAAGAAGGGGGAACAGTGCATTACAGATGGAGAAGGGGGATAACAGAAGTATCTATGAAAACAGTTGGATACAAATAATACTGGGTTGAGGACTTTTTCTTCACCTCGATTTTCATTCAATTCCTTCCATCAGTATAAATCCACACTTTTACATTTGATTTCCCCTGCAAATGTTTATTTTCCTTCATTGCCAACTAATCTGTATTTTTTATTTCTTACTAAAATAGGCATGTTTGTTTGCTTCTCTAGCAATGCCTGTGTTAGGAAAGCAACAGTCACTTTGTTCATTATACACTGACGACTCATAGTCCAAACCTTCTGGACACAGGTGGAGGATAGGATGGGAGCGTTTTATGCTAAATAAATATCCTAGTGTAGTTTCAATAGGAAGAACTCTTACTACTATTCTGTTACCTTAAGGCAAATGTCTAAGAGAAGAAGAGAAGGCTGGTATTTGAAGTAGGCAGAACATTCAAAAGACTGAATGTGGTGTTTTTTTCTTTTTAACGCGAAGTCCAATAGAAATATTCAAGAGACTCCCTTGAGATGGTGGTACCAGAGAATGATTTCTGAGCATTATGAAGAATTTTAATTAGGCTGCTATGGATACCTATAGATAGCATCAAACAGCTTCCATTTGGCTGCCTGACTAGGGAATGGCGGCCTTGGATGTGATCAAAGCCCCCTTGAGTTCTTGGGGTTCCCTCTCAAATGCAGCCCATCGCAGTTCATTTGGATGCTACAGAGCGTTTGGCAGGGTGTTGGAGTTGCTTTTCCTCCCAGTACTTAACCTCTTTTCCCCTAAGATACAAATGTCAATATTGGATTTAGTCTGGTTGAATGGATGTGTCAGAGGGGAGATTAGTGACTGGCAGCCACAAAAGGGTTTTTCAATTGGCAAAAGTAAATTTCTCACAAATGAATCAAAAACAGTTTGAGGTAGAAAAGAAGCAGGGGGAAAAAGCTTGCCAAATTTAGTCATGATGCCTCATTAAATGGATTTGAAGACTTCAGCATGAGCATTTTATCTAGAAGCTACCGGATGCACCCAGCAGGGCGCTTGAAGAGAAGGGCAAGAGAGTGACTACTTTAGTATCTCCAACAGGATGTTTCTGTGGGAAGTCTCACCGTGTTGTCCCTTTTTATAGCATGACACTATCCACATCCTTGCTTCAGATGACTAGTGAGCCCTGTTAATTACAATAACCCTTAGAATGTTTTATGCAATATAAAATCATCATGTGATATAAAATGGTTTTTATCGATGGTTACATTCCTTCCTTTAAAAATGGTTATGCTGCTTGTTTTGTTTTTTAATTTTTTGTCGTGAATGCTTTTTAATAGTCAAACATTCCTGCTTTGACTGGTCGAATACACACATGGAAAGTTTCCGAACAATAGAACCTGTGTCGTAATTGCCAAGGCTGGTGTTTCTGTGGTTACATTCATGTTTCCAGTCATTTCTAGTATTATATGCATGTCTTCCTAAGAACCCATATTCTGGTTGAAAGAAAAAGGTAGCACAACATTTCTGGTATAGTTATTGATTTACTGATTAAAAGCAATCTAAAGTTAGCCTTTTCTGATTTGATAAACTACATTAGTGTTACAAATGTCAGAGTCTTAAGAACGAAACTTGAAGTTTATGGGAGAATGGTGCAAGAAGATGTATCAATTTAAGTCCACTCTGCAGATTCATTGAGAGCTATTGACAAAGTATTTTGAAGGATGGCCTCGGAGAATTCTCAGAAAACTTCATTTACAGACATGACTCGGTTTATTTAAATCTAAATTGGCAGCATTTGCCAAATAATTAAAGACAACAGTTATTCTGTTTGTTATCTAGGGTCAGAATCTCTGGCTGGCCCTTGCTGGCTCTGTGAATTTTGATGTCAAAAGATCACACCTGGGAAGTTTCTGCTTTATAGGACACATTAAAAAGACTTTTATCATCTAATAATAGAGAATTATCATGCTACATAAGTCAAGACTGGATTTGATCCCATGTAACAATACCAACCTCTTAACCACACAAGGTCCATTGTCTTGCATGAGGCAAGTTCGAGGGTTTGGCAGAGGAAGATGGATATGGCGGCCACATGTGTGATCAGGCCCCTCATGGCATCTCCCTGGGCATTCTGCCACCTTTAGCCTGGCACCACAACAAGTTACTTGCAATCATTGGCAGATGCTTGCTATTTTGCAAGAAACAGGCATATAGAAATTTAACTCTGTAAATAAAGTGACAATGTAAGAATACAGAAATAAGATGGATTGTTTTCTAAGAGAATTTAGAATGAATGAAACAGGAAAAAAATATTGGTGTGTGGGAGACAGTAAGTTTTTTTCCCTTTCTCTTCCTTCTCTCATTTATTTCCCACTGCTAACCAGAGACTTTCTCTCAAGTTTCATATCCATCTTTCCCTTCCCTCTGTTTTCCTTTCCACACTTACCTACAATTTTAATTCCTTTAAAAAAAACTCAAATGTTGGCTGAGGATTTAGCCCAGTGGTTCAAGTGCTTGCCTAGTAAGCGCAAGGTCGTGAGTTCAACCCCTGGTACCAAAACAAAACAAAACAAAACCTTCAAATGTATTATAATTTACTAAAGGACAGGCTACATGTTATGCATCTGTATATCACTACTGTCAAGACTTTGCAATAGGGATAGAAAGTTGTCCGTAACTCTAGAATAAAAACACCTGACTTGGTCACTCTTGAACCTTATAAATAGCAACCTTGTTTTATGTTAAAACTCATCTAAAACATTCTAGAAGAGTATACCTTCTAGCATACCAGAAGCCCTGCAAAGATAAAAATGGAACTCTGAAGGTGCCCTGTAGACTAAGGTATACCTAACTCTGGGAAGCCTCCAATTTGTGGTCACAATCAGCTCCTGACTAGGAAGTGCGATATTCCCCCGTCCTTCAGCTTATTGGTTCTCTAGTGTCCTTGGGTTACAGAGACTGTGATCTTTCCTTAAATTGCTCTACTGTGATGGATTACAAAAGGGTCAGAAACTAAGGTTCTTAAAACATTGGTAGAACATTGACATCCACAAGACAAATGTGACTTGAAAATATGTTTGTACTGTGTTTTTTAAGTTAGTTGCCAATGTTGAAAAATTGACAGATTTCAGAGAACAGTTGGACCCCTGGTTTGTCTGGAAGAATTGTTTTAACGCCAAGTCTCTGTGAGGCAGCATCCCTCTGAAGATGATCTGCTGTAGTGAATTTAGATCAGATGTAATACCCAATTTCCTGCTAGTCTTACCTACCTGGTCCTGCAGGCGATTGTATTTGTAAATTTTATTCTTAAAATATTTACAGTCTCCTGAAACTACATCCTGAGACTGGTATGTTATTTTAGGACTGAAGTGCTTATGCCAGGTTCCTTGCAGTTTGGGATGTCTCTCTTCATATTTCTTCATAGTAGGATCATTTGGGAGCATGCGCCTTGAAGATGGCACTTCATGTCTACTTTTGGGTTATATCCTCATGGTGGATTATAGTCAAAACAAATTAGATATGCTTGGGG
>RJWT010018410.1:0-18879 GCA_004365215.1 Cuniculus paca
CGATATAACACCTGACACTAGCTATCAGCAACAAGGCACTACACAGTAGGTCTTCACCACAGCAGCCACAGTGAAATCAGACTTTGCTAATTCAAAAGGGCAGTTCTGTACCATGGAGAACTTCCAAATAAAAAGACAAAAAAATACTTTTGAAAACCTTGGAAAACATTCCTCCCTTGCCCAGGCTTTTCAATGTGGGAAACCAATCCAATGAAGACAGTCAAAAGGGGGGAACTTAATAGAACTCGCCTGCTTCCACCTCTTTGTCCAAATCTTTCCACAACACTGACCTACATAAAAATCAATACAGCAACCACCCTCTCATAATCAACAGAGCTTTTAATTAGCCTCCCATTCTGGGAAGAGCATGGGTTTAAGGCTATACTCTCAGCTGTGGCACCACTGTATGCCAAGTAAGAACACCTAAATTAGAATTTGGATCTAACAACGCTCCACCAAACAATTTTAGATGGTGGTCACCCTTGCCACCATCTAAAATTTACCTTCACAAATGAAAATGTATGGGAAGCAATGGGAAAAGATGTTTTCCTATGAACCTCTCTTTTATAAAGCTCGTCTAATTTAATTTCAAGAAATCTAATTTCAAGTTTAAAGTGTCCTTTGCCACAGTCAATGAAAGTTCAGGCACCCACTTTTTAATCGATGTCCTACTGATAACCCTTGCTTTCATCTTCTTGAAATCCTTTCAAGCCTTTACATGTTGAAACTCTCACTGAAAATTGCAACGTATTTTCTAAGGTTAAAGCTTGGTAAGAATATATACACTACATTTCACTTTAAAATCAGTATTGTTATAACATATAGTATTTGTTCTGTAGATAAAAAAGATGAGACCAAAACATTGAATCCTATTGGAAGCCCCAAAGACTAAACCTTCTCCAACTCTTGAGTATTAAGTCATTAGGAACCTTTTTAAATTAGAAATTCATTTTTCCTTTTTCTTAATGCCATACATGCTTGCTTTATGTTCTATCAAGCCTAAGACTCAGGAATATATGGAAACAGAAGATCTTAAAGTCAAAGTATCAGCAATGCCAAAATATCATTCCTAAATCAAGCATAAACGAGCTCAAAAGGGCAAAGTGGTACAAAAACAATGGTCTTTTAAAATGTTATAATATTTCTATCAAATACAATTTAGAAACTGGGTGGTCCCATAACATCTTTTTATGAAGAAAATAAAATTAAATAATTATGCTATTTCCCCACACACACTTTTGTATTCATCTTCTTTATTCATGAGGCTGTTGGTTTTGCTATTTATGCACTCCTTAGAAATAAAAAAAATACTTAATCTTTCATCAAAACTGGCAATATTTTCCACAATGTGCAAAGTTCATTATTTTTATAGGAATCAGCTTGTGAGTCATTCAATTTTAAAACTGCAGGATGAAAGGACATATTATTATAAGAGTTTTCTCATATTCTTGCTCTTGATTTTTAAAAAAGCAAAACTGCATTCACTTGAAAGAAATTTCCAAATAAACAAAGTTGGTCAAAATAATCAAGTATATACACCAAAATTAAGAAGCTGAATTTTGAACATTTCACTTTATAAAATTATTTCACTTATTTCACTAACTTTCTCCAAGAAGCTCCTCAAATTGTGTCCATATTGGACAGTATAATCTCTTAAAGGTAAATTGCATCAAGTTTTTTAAAAAATAATTCTGCTGGGATAGGAAAAGGAAAAATGGAAGAAAGGAAAAGATTATTTGTATGTAAGTTTACACATGTAACTGTATGTATGTATATATGTGCAAGATAAATAACTATACTACTAATCTCTGTTAATTCATCAAAACGAACAGTTTGTGCTGTCATTGTTCAATTATTTGATTATTTTCTATGCCTTGATCTTGTAACCTGAACAACTACTTCTAAGATAGTAATATGGAATGTATTAACTAGTGTTGATTTCTTACTGTTGTTTTGTTTTATTTTTTGTTTCATCTTGAAATTCTGTATTATATCTATCCTTTTTTTCTGTTTGGTTTTTTTTAAATAAGAAAAATAATGCTGCACTCTGTAAACAAAAAGATTTTAAAGTGTGTCTTTCATGGGTGAAATTCATGCTAAATTCATGTGAAATCCAGCTAAAATATGTAGCTTTATTAATAATATCATACCCATGTTAATTTCTTAGTTTGGTAATCTTACCATGATTATTTAGGATGTGGCCATTAACCAAGGCTGGTTAAAACATGCACAGCAACTGCTTTTTTGCAAAATTTTTGCAAGTTTTCTGTAAATCTCAAATTACTTCAAAATAAAAGGTTTTTTAAAAATTCTTTGAAGGTCAATTTAAGATGAGCAATTGGAGAAGAAAGTCTTCTAACATTTTATTTAGAGTCTATTCATGCAATTAACAGAGAACAGGTGTTCTCAATTGACTTCTGACATTAATCTTATTTTATGGTTCTTGAGACCACACTAAGGCAAAAATGTTAGGACTGCAGCAAGAACACAACATATTTGTATTCTTACTTAGACCACAGCCTTTCAAAGTCTCTGTAAGTCAGAATGCATTTTCAATCATGGAAAAGCAAGAGAAGCAGTTATTTCTAGAATAAAATTATCCAAACAAGTAAAGCATTTTAAAAGGCACATATTATAAAAAATCCATACTTGTGGGAAAAAGCAGAATGTCAAACTTACCTGTCTACATTCACTATTTACATGGAAATGTTATTTGCAGAATATGTGGATTTATATATATCTGGATCTGGATTTATGAGAATTTTGGAGATTGTTGTGGCTGCAAGACATGTTATATAATGCCTTAATAAACAATGAATTCCAATGGCACCAACATGCAATGAACTTTCCATGACTGCTCAATAAAGAAACCCAGTTAGCTCAAACCCACTGAGCAAGTTACTCTTACTGAAAAACCCAAGGATCCTACAATCCCCTCTCCGCATTAGCACAAAGTGAATGATAAAAACCCAGGCTGAAATGGAAAAGAAATGCAGAAACCAGGGAAACAGACAACAAAATCATATTGAAATAGTTTGGCATGGTGGCACACACCTGTAATTCCAGCTCTTAGGAGGCTGAGGCAGAAGGATTGCCATGAGTTCAAGGCCAGCCTGCACTAAAGAGACCGTGTCTAAAATAAATGAATAAATAATAAATAAATAATAGGTATCGATGCTTTGTAATATATTAGAAGAAATAACTCACAGAAGCATGACAGATGGTGAAGTCACAAGAGACCAAAGCTGAGCTTCAAGCAACTGCTAACACCATACATACAATGAAACTTCTGAAGAATTTGTAAAAAAAAAAAAAAGTTCAGATGACAATACAGTTCTAATTCCAGCACAAACTAATGGAATATGAAAAGAATGGCACAGCAGACTAAGCCCGGCCCAGGAAGAGAAAGAAAAGTCAATTAGTGACTCCTGAGAATCAGCCATGCTGGGACTGGGAGGAGCCAACCAAGGAGCCAAATAGCCAGCGTTTCTGGTAAGCCACACAAGCCATGCAGGGCCCAGGAAGAGAAAAGTCAGCATCTCCTGTAAGCCTACCGGTGGGCAGGCTGAGAATCACCAAACCCCCTCACCCCGTAAGCCACCAGCTGGTTTGGAGGTCAGCCTGAGCTGATAGCAACTGAGGTACAAAAAGCACCTGAAGGCTTGTATTGTTAGGTTGAATTTACAGGCCTGGGGCTGGAAGTCTGAGCATCTATAGGGAGGACAACAATATGCAATATGGCAAACATGGGGTATTTTTTTCTGTCTTGTTTTTGAAGTCTAATATTGTTCTGTTTTGTTTTATTCTTATTATTTTTTTTCTTTACTCGATATTCTGTTTTCACTGGTTTTATTCTGTTTTGTTTTGGTCTGATTGTGCTATATCTGATGGGATGGACAACCACTGAGAAGATAACAAAATATAATATAGTAGCCATTGTTGTTTTCCTATTATTCTGCTTTGATGTTCTATACCAATTTCACTGTTGTGTTTTGAATGGATTTATTCTGTTTTGTTTTGTTTGACTATCTTTAAAATAAACTAAAATAAAATTTAAAAAAAGAATGGCACAGAAAGAAGAAGGTGTGGAAAACCTGAATAACTACCAAACAGAAGAAACTGGAACGAAAACACAGCAGAAATAATTCCCATTGCAATTAGAGGTATAAAATTGTAAGGCATCAATTCCCAGTCAGGACAGGCTAGAAACTAATAGCTGTGTGTCTTAGCATACCATTTAATATCCTTGTTTATTATAAGTACACTTAAACCAATAATATAATAAAGTTTGTGCAACTCACATTTCACAGTGTTTGTTCAGTCATTCTCCATTGACATTTTTATTGCCTTAAACTTGAGTTAAGCCCTCCACCTGGACACTGGGATGCATGCCTATAATCCCAGTACTCTGGAAGGCTTAAGGCAGGAGGATCACAAGTTCAAGCCCAGCCTGGGCAACTTTGCAACTTAATAAGACCCTGTCTTGAAATGTAAAATAAGGAAAATAAAGTAGGACTTGGATGTAGCTCAGAGTGAAGATCCTGGGTTCGACCATAAAAAGGAGCTTCTAGGTCTTCAGGAACCTGCCTGCAGGAGCAGGCTCATCACAGCCACCCTACTGTGTGTTCCCTCTGTGCATGGAAGGGCCCCAGGGCTAGTGGTCTTAGCTGACCCAACAACCATCCTGTAACACAGAATGCTACTCGGGCAATCTTTGTTTCAGGATCCTACAAATCAAATGTCACTCATTTGCCTAAGTTTTACATTTAAAACTAGTAAATTAGCACCGTTTCACTTTCCTTTTCTAGTCCTTTAAACATGCTGCATATTATCTTAGTTTTAAATATCCATACATAAGAATCACAAAGCTCCCTGCAGTGTTACACTTTGAAACAATGGAAGACAGAATTAAGGACCAATTTTTACAGTATATGCTTTATTAAGATTTTGACATAAATAATTAAATGTTAGTGAAAACAATTATTCATTTTAATCCATCAAATCATAAATATAGTCATAGACCTCAGTGCACTACACAGGTCCACAGAAGTTCTGCTCATGCAAATGAACATTTGTCCATTTTTTTTTCATATTCATGTCTTCAGGTTAATTGTAACCTAAAAACAATCAAGGCTTTACTTGAACTGACTTCAAATGAGACATCAGCAATGAAAGGAGCATTTTTAGCTCAAGGATTGGTTTCAATGCACAAGTATAAAGACATGCATTTTTTTTTAATTCCTTGAAGCATTTTTTAAGATCAAACATTTTAGTAAAGGCATTTGGCCTGATTTCCTAAAAATAAAGTGAATGGTAAGAAAATGAAACCAGAATGGAACTGGAGAATATTTTGGTGAATCATACGATCATTAGAATATTCCACACTTAAACTCACACTTGACCAAACATCTCCAAATCTTCCCAGTACCCAGGGAGGCAGCCCTTATAGGATGGAGAATGTTGAGGAAGAAAAGACGAAGCATGATTACACTCAACCAGTAGGTTCATGATCTTTCTGAATTCAGTCAACAGATTCTGGCTTAATGGCCAGTGTGAGCTCAGCTGGGGCTATAGAAGACAAGGTTGAGCAGAGCAACATGTTACTTTCCCTCCTGGAGGTAAAAATCTCATTGGAGAGACAGACAACAAACCAAATATTTGATTTACCTTTCTGATATCTGCTAAGATGAATTTGAGAATTTGGGGCAAGTAAGGAGAGAAATACCCATTCCCTTAAGTAACAACAACAATGATAACAATAACAAACACTTCCATTTGGAGAAATCAGTCTGAGGTAGACAATTAATTGCATGCACATTATCCCACTTAATTTTCACAATAACCCTTGGAAAATAAGGGTGTGTTGTTAATATTCTGATTATTCAGACTAAAAAACTGAGGCTCAGAGAGTAAAAGGACTTTAGGTCACACCTCTTGGGCAATTAACCCTTCTTTGGATATCTCAACACCATGGTGAATCAATGCAGTGTACACCCTTAGCCTACTGACAAGGGCTTGCTTGCTGCCCAGAAAGGTAAATAGGTACAGGGAAACCAACCTAGGAAACTTCTCTGTGACTAGGACCTCTCCTTCAATAACCTGGGAAGCATGAGAATTGGCTTCCTTCTGGAAGAGGCTTCCCCAACTCCATAGTTAGAAACCTAAGCAAAGTAGAAGATTGTCTGACAAATACAATCTGTAACAAAAAAAAAAAAAAAGCAAGTTAAACATTTCAAAATTGGGTATTATTTCCATAACAAAAATGAAATTCTGAGAGCAAAACAGCTAACGGTCTCTCTTCTATTAAATTTTTTCCCAAGGAAATTAAACAGGCCAAAATAGCTTCTCCTATCTACCATTGTATATTGAAATGAGAAATGATCTTTCTCCAACCACCTCTTCCAAAATTGCAGCACGGGCTAAGACTGAAAGGTAACTGAATAACCTTTGAGTTTTTCTGTCCTTCTCATTAAACTGTCACGTTGCACACATCTCAGCAATGTGTCTGTAGTCTCTTTATCAAATGCAGCTCTATAAAATCGAAATACAATGTAAAAAACGACCTCAAGCAAGAATCTGTGGCTTAGCTCTGAACGAGGCACTGTGCTTGCCATGCAGTTCCGCCCCCAGCCCATGGCTCCTGCTCCCTGAGAGCTGTGCGGGACCGCGGTGCAGCAAGTTGCCCCAGGAACAGTGGAGGGGAGGACACGGGAGGGGCAGAACCAGGTTGCAATTTCCCTGTGTGCATTCAGCCTGAGCATTTCCAATTTCAACTGAATATGAAGAATTGTGGCCTTGTTTTAAGGACTTACGAAAAGGAAGACAGTTTAAAACTGAATGCCTGCTCTCGGCTGCGGTAGTTCTGCTGGCAGGCTGTAATTTGTCAGGGGTAGATAATGGAAAGGCAGTTATGTTTGTATAATCCAGGGGCTGTTTATCAGCTATGTAAAGCCTAAAGATATAGGTGGCAGCAAATCTTTCTGTCAGGAAAAGAAATCCTTCAACTCAGAAAAAGAAAAAAGAAAGGCCCAACATTTTTAAAGTCCAGTTCCATTTCATTTCTTTGTAGGTAATTCCAAAGCAAAAGGAAGAAGTTAACAGATGAAAAAAATCTGTGGGACAGTAGGAGTGTTTCATATCTCACATGGAGCATGAACGTGTATTTCTCAAGAAGGGAATCTTCCATTCATGTCCTGACATATCTTTAACCCATAATTTGAAGGCAAGTACCGCAAATGACAGCCCTAAACACATCAATGCTTTGATCCTGGGGTTGCAACAACTAGAAGCCTTCTTTTGGGGGAAAAACCACCGACAATCAGTGCAAGTGGTGTTTGTACCTTTGCTTGTCTGATTGTTTTCTTGTTTTTCTTGACTTTTCTGGAAAAATCATGTTGTCAGTAAAACCTGAAGATCGCTTCTCGACCTTTTGGCTAAGATCAAGTGTAGTAAAACCTGAAGATATTAAACAAGCATTGACTAGGTTCACAATGAGAAATAACGTACATAGACACAAATGTGATAGACTCTTTAAGGACCATGTAAAGCAAACTGAAAATTGCTTCTTTACACACAGGTATCAGTATCTACTCCTAAGTTTCCATTTCCTCGCCTGCATGTTTTACTCTGAGATATAATCTTGCTCCATCTTTTCAATGTCAGTATGTCAGTTCTCAATTGAATCAACAATGAATATAGAATGTATTGAGTAAAGAAACAGAAAGTACATGCACAGAGTACAAAAACTCCAAGTAAATATATCTCAGAATACAGTATCATTAAATTTACATTTCAGCCTATCTTGCAACCATACTGCATAACACTAAAGAGACTGGAGTGAAATGACATTTCAGACTAAGGTTTCTCAGCATGGTTTCAGCATCTGCACAGTTTATATGCAAAGAGGAAAGTGCATAAATAATAAACTTTTTCTCTTTTTTAAACACCCCTTACTCCTATCTCATTGTCTATAACCTCAAGTGAGCTTCCAAAATGAATTCTACCATAGTATACAGCAATACAAATAGCAAACTATTCTAGCTTTTTATCTTCTTATTCCTAGAGGAAATACTTGCTCCTTGGAGTCGTACTGGCCAATTTTATCAAGTTTCTAGGGTACTCAGGTACTTCTTCACGGAGCTTTTATTGAGAATAAATGCAGCAATTCCCATAAAAAGCATCACGCTGCATCTAGCATGTAGTGAGTACTCATTAACATGAGGGTAGTAGTCATAGAAGAAAGTGAGCAAATTTGAATGAATTTTATTTGGGGTCTTTCATTTCACTTAATTACTTTTCCTTTACCTATTAGTGCCTAGAACAGGTGTCTATACCTAAACCAGGAGCACAGCTAGATAGAGCACGTACCAAGCCATGAGCAGGATGTGATCCAAGGATAGTGGGTGTCAGAAAGAAAGTGGGTAATATAGGAGTGAGTCTAGGCAACTCTTCATTTGAGGTTCCAGTCCAGTCAGAGTATAGAGTACACTGTCACCCAGTATCTCTTCAGATCCAAGGAATTCTGGACAAGGAAAAAAGCTGCAGCTGATTTCTGTCCACCTGCTGTTTCTTTGTTACCTGGTGAAGAAAATCAGTCTCCATGGGAAGAGCTGTTCTGTTCCACTTCTAGGTCTATATCAGTTATCCACTGAAATAGTACTCAGCAACCTTCTGAGTTATTCATACTTACTTTTCATCAAAAGTGCTGCAGGACATAATTTGTGGAAACTACTTAGTAAATCTTCTTGGTCATAGAGAATATACCCAGGGTCAATTTCGGCCTTTGTCATTATTGATCACATTCCTGTGCAATACTCCATTTCTTAGTCTGATTCTCTGTGATTAGGTTTGTTTTCTTTTCAACTGCTACTGATTGCTGACAATCATCTTTTTTATACTGACTTTTCTAAACACAGATTTTCATTTAAAAAAGAATCAAACACCTATTAAGTATGTACCGCCTGTCACGTCTGCTCCAGGTTCTGGGAGCCAGAAGGTAGGTGGCCGCCCCCCTCACCAAGGATCAGCAGGGAAAGACAGATGCACCGTGGTTAATCACAACATGATGTGGAAGTGCTGAAATAAGGGCACAAGCACCGGAAATACAGAGCTGGATATAATTAATTTCTACCATTTTCTGTCTGAAGCGGTACATAAAGTTTCCACAGAATTTGTTGTGAAACACAATAAAAATTAGATAGCCTTTTGAATAACTACTTCCCCCTGGCATTCTGTTCTCGCCCTTTAGCCTCTTCGCAATTGCCTCCCCATTCTTGCATACTTTTATTAATGGAAATGTTTCCCTTCATTATCCAGAAATGTTGTTATAGACATTTCTGCTCTGAAAGATGCTTGAGAAACTCTTTAGCTGATAAAATAATTAACCTGTTAGGTTAAGGCAGATACTGCTAGGCACAACTCTCAGGGATTCTGTGACTTGGAAGAGATAGAGCACCTGTATTTGCATGTGCAGGCAGTACATAAAGCCTTGCAAATTATGCTTCCTAATCGTTTATTATAGTTAAAGGATTAAAGAGGATAATTTGCATAAGCATGTTGCTATAACATTCAAAGCTCAACTTGTTGAGATACCAAAGAATAGAAATATAGCAAAAAGAAATCCTTGGGGCCCAGGGTCAACATTACAAAAACAGAAAAAACAGCCATCTGCCTATAGTATGTGCAGACTGTAGGAGAGTCTTTGGGCTATCCGCTTTGGCTATCCGCCCCAAAACCATCTTCTTCGCTGACCAGGATACTTGGTTTTTAGTAGAAATGCAATGATGATGCCCTCCTGACATACTCCCAAGAGCAAAGGAAGTGAGTCAAACTTAAGAACATAGGAAATAGGGTACTTCTGGTATAAGCAGATTGGTATCTTTTGAGTTCTACAGGATGATGTCCTTCTTTCATCCTGTTCCTTTCCAAAACCTAAGAGTAAAATCCAATGGCTCCACCAGTCAAGGCCTTATTACAAGTGAGGGAATGAGGTCTAAGTTTGAATAATTTTATTGAATTTACACAACGCCTAAGCAAGAGAGCTAAGATAAGATCTGATTTCCCTCTCCTCTCTTCTCTCGCCTCTCCCCTCTCTCTTCTCCCCCTCTTCCTTCACCCCTCCCCATATATATATATATTTCTCTTAATGCTTTGGGTTGCCTTGGTAAAATACTTATTCTTTAAATGCCAAGAAAAGGGATATGCTTATTATCTTCTGTAATGATTGAAATATTTTCTTTATCCAACTGAAAAGCAAAAACTAGAGAGCTACTCTCAGCTACTCAAGAGACTGAGGCAGCAGGATCATGATTGTGAAGCCAGCATGGGCAACTTAGCACCACCCTGTTCTAACAGAAAATAAAAGGGTCTGAAGCTGTAGCTCAGCGGTAGAGCACCTGCCCAGCCTGCATGAGACTACGTTCAATTACCAGCACCAAAAGTTTTTAAAATAGATCAAAATAAAAAGCTTTCCTACCAAATATTTCTTCAAAAAGCAGAAAAAGTAAGTAACTTCTTGCCCCAAACCACAATAAAGTCAAAGAAATTTGACCAAAATTTCTTCAAAAGTCTAGAAGGTATACAGTTTATCCTAGGAAGTTTGCTATGAATTTACTCCATTGAGCAAATATATTAATCTGAAGCAAATTAATTATTTTAGAAGAATTTTCATTGAAAGAAAATATTTAATCGTATTGTACTTTCTATTTCCTTTAACAATGCTAAAATGCATCAATGATTGATTTAGTAAGAAAATATTTCACGTCATTCTAAATTATGCAACAGAATATTCCACCCATATTAAAATGATCTTTTTAAAAATATTTCAAGTGCCCACTTGCCACATTACCAAAATGATCTTTAAGAAAAGTTTTTAGTAGGAGATAAAAGTTTATACTATAGTATTAAGCGATAAACAGTACAAAATTTTATATGTAGTCTGGATACATTTCTGGGAAAATATATTAAAAGAAAACTGGCTAGGAGAAATTTTATAAAAATTTGGATAGAAACATGTTGGTTTATTTTGTATGTGTGCTCTTGTGTATTTCCTATTTTCTAGAATAAAAAATCTTTGTAATGAAATAGTCACAGTTTAAAGGTTTTTAAAGCATACATGAGTAAGAAAGTCATTAGCAAATTATGTTCTGTTTCTATGCTCAGCTCTTTGAACGAATGTTTTACCATCTAGTTAAGAATATTCTCTTTGAACCACAGACCAGATGTAAGTTTACCTTTATGAGACCTTTCAGAATTTTATAGACAGCTACTAATCCACAATCATAAAGAAAATCAGGCAGTCTTTCAAGGAAGAACTTTTTTCCTTTCATTTAGAAGAAATAAAGTGGGCTTTGGACTATACTCGAATCCTGGCTTAAATACTTCTGTAAATGAGTTAATCTCTCTGAGCCTTAGTTTTCCCACATGTGACAAGAAGTGGCTGCTAGAATTAAATTCAATAACGTGAGTGAAGTGGCAGCCCCTCTGACATCTGACTACAAACACTGGTGTCCTGGCCCCTCTTGGCGGTTAAGCTCATATGGCATTTGTAATTGGCAGAAAACACAAGTGAATTTCACATAGGAACTGCATTTTCAACTCATCCAAAGAAACAGTGGCTTCAAATTGAGGGAAAGAGAAAATTATATACAACTTTCCCTTCAATTTACTGTTCTTGTCAGTATAAAATGATACAATCCTTAATGGACATATTACTTTCTGAGTAAGAATAGAAAGTGATGTCACTTGATTTTAAATACATTTTTCATAAAACTGCCTGTTAAATTTACTTGCCTTGCTTAATTTCTTTCTGTCTCTCTGATTCTCCTTGTTTAGGTCTGACTTTCCTTCTTTCTACCATTTTTTCTTTTATATAGCATTTGGGATATATGGAGAGTGCAATAGTTTAGCTCATTAAACATCTCAAATGCTACGAATTGTCTTACAGCTAGAAAACATATTACATGCAATATGATCTATAGCATTAAAATATATTACTATGTCAAGAAATGTATCAGTGAAAACATTTCTTCTGTAAACAATTACAAGAATGGGTCAGAGCCCTCATGTGAGGTCTATAAGAGGCATTTTTCTCTTTGTGAACATTTACAATCTTTGCTCATGTCCTGATCTTCAAAGTTTCCTTAACAGCATTCAAATCCTTTATAATTTAGATATTTTAACCAGGTTTTACAAACTATACAGTCCTTCTGACCTACTTTTGGTAACAGAGCAATATAAAATCGGATTAGGTAAGCATAATTGAGACTCTATCAAAAGAATGTAGTTTTTATAAGAATTCATTATTCTTGTATTGGGGGAGCTGGTAAATTGTTTCTCTGCCTTGCTATTTATTTCCCACTTATTTTTCAGGCCTTAGAGCAAATAACATTCCTTCTAGGAACCCTTTCTGAACACTTCCTACCCTCCTTCTGCCCAACAATTCACCACCTCAAATAAGACTGGGGCCTCTTACTATATTCTCTCATAGCACGCTAGATTGTTTTTACTTTTACCTTAATTATAACAGTAACAAAATGATTACTAATATAATCTCCTGCTTAATGTTTATCTCTGGACAAAAATGTACCTGTATTGTTTCAACTTTGTCCCTCAGTATCTCTCATACTGTCTGACCTAGGAAAGATGTTCAATAAATAATTCTTGGATAAATTAATGAATGAAGTCTTTGGCTGCTGCCAGTCAAAACATTAGGGTCAGCAGGGCATGATGGTGCACTCCTGTAATCCCAGCATTCAGGAAGCTGAGGCAGGAGGAGTGCAGTGAGTTCAAGGCCAGCCTGGGATACATAGAGTTCGAGGCTAGCGTAAACTACATAGTAAGGCTCTGTCTCAGAAAACAAAAAATCAAACAAACAAAAAAAAAACTAGGGTCCATGATTTCAACTCTAGGTAAATACATTGGGTTTGTGTCTTAGCTCTGAATCTCAATGGTTCACTTAGAATCAAAATGTATTCATCATTATGTCATTAAACATGCAATATATGTCAAGGAACTACTTTTCCACTCCCAGCAAACATCCACACCAAAGTAAGAAAAGTCTGGCTGTCATTCACATGAGCTACATGCGTCACCAAAGAATACTTTGACACCAGAAAGATCATTTCTAAATCTACATGTGTGTAGGCTACTGATTTCCAAGTGGTTTTTTTTTCCCTATACAATTTACTGTGAGAATTGATGAACATTTACTTTCAAGTATGATAGAAGCTATTTCTGATAGTTATCAGATAGATGATATCCAATAAAGATAGAGTACATTATAAGGCACGAGCTGCATTAAAATCAGAGGAATTGAAATTAGTGTGCTTGGAAAGAATATAGAACAGCAATTTCTGTAGTGCATCAGGGTACTATTTTCAAAATAGCCCTAAATCTACTAATAGTAAAGCCCAGATAGCCTAAAGATCAGCTTCATGAAGTGCAGTGAATCTTGTGAGCTGCTAAAATGTTCACTATGGCGTCATCTCTAGGTTTATACATTATTTTAATAACAGGGTAATTCAAGTTACTCTACTTACCTTCTGAATGTGAGATAGACAGTATCATTCTGGGATAGGAACAAAATGGAGTCAAGTGAACAGACTAAAATCCCACCATATAATAAAAGTAAATAATGAGAACACAGAGTAGAAGAGAAATTTGGAAACCTCTCATTATAGCAGGCACAAAATAATTAACAAAAAGCAGCACCAAAGATTTTGAGATGATAATACAGAATAGGCTTTTTTCCAACTTTGTTCACCAAATCAGTATAGACATTATGTCTAGACACTGAGCATGGCTCTTGTGAATAAGACAGGTATGGTGTATGTCTTCACTGAATTCATAAAATGTTTTCTGAAATACAAGATAGTTGCACTAGTTTCTAAAGAATACTGGTAAATGTTCTTTACTCATTTATCATTCATCATTCATGGGATACTGTAAAGGATATGTCCTTTGTACCGGTCACTTAAAAGTCTTCTTGAGAGTTGAACTAGACCTTGTGGTCACAAATTACTATGGTACAAGTGACAAGTTAGCAACCAAATGACAAAGGTTAGGGAGTCCAAAAACACAGTTGATACTCATGTTGGCAGGGAGGTGAGGTTTTCCTGTCACAGGTTAGATTTAAGCAAGCCTTAAAATAATGCAGAGCTGGAAGAAAGAGAATTGAACCTTGAGGGTGTAAGGAAAGGCATGAAGAAAATGGGGAAGGAGGAAAGCAGATGGTGTCCAAGGGAAAGTTACTAAGTGGGCTTGACTGAAGCAAAGGGTGCCAGTAATAAAGCAGCAAGAGGAACAACTCCTCTAATACCTTTTATCCTATCATGTAACATCCTGAGAATTCAGAGGAAAAGGTTGAAAAAAATCTTGCATTAAAAAGGATATTCTGGTAGGGAATGACTCCTAAAATCTGGTTTGTAAAATTTTGATTTTAGGCCAGCTGGTTTAATCAAAATCATCTGGAGCACTGTGGCTACCATCCATTCCAAGTCTTTCATTCCTAGAAATTCTGTATGTCTAGGAGAGTATCTGTGTATATATATTATACATATGTGTGTAAAAAATATATTTATCACATGCATTTTTAACTGGTACCTTAAGTGATTTCCTACATGAAATTTCCTACATGACTTCCTTTGTGATTCTGAGGCACAGTCAGGTTTAGGAACCATTGATGCAGATGAAAAAAGTCTCTGAAGATGCTGGTTTAGAGAAAGGGATAAAGGCCAGGCCCAAGGAATTGAGATTGGCCTGACCCAAAAAGCAGACAGGCTGTTCAGCTAAGTCAAAACTAGTCCAACTGACATCTGGAAATGTTTATAGGAACTTTTGACCCCTAAAAGTATATTGCTCTTATGCTGCATGAACTTGTTGACCCCTAAAAGTACATTACTCTTACATTTGCTGTGCTCAATGTTTAGAATAAAAAGTGTATTGTGCCAAAACTCTGAATGAGTCTCAAAACTACATCTGCACATCTTGGCTCCATCTGTTTTCTGCTACACCGATCCCACAAGGAAAAGGCAAGTTCTTCAAAGGCAAAGAACTTGCTCTCTGCTCTATCCCAACCCCAAAAATAATGTTAATGCACACTAAGCAAGCAGATTTTTAATGAATGAAAAAGGAATGAATAAAATCTAGTCTTTTCCATCAATGGAAAAAACCAGAACAGGGTCTAAAATTCCCCGGGGGAAACTGGAAAGATGCGGTTATGTCAACCATGGATTCCAAATACTTTTACATACTCTGAAAGGTTCTAAGACAGAGCGGAGACTTTTTTGTTTTAATCAGGCAAGGCACAGAGGTAGTAAGAGTAGCAAAATTCTCATTACCTAACTTCACTCTGATGATGAAGCATCTGCAGTCCGCTGACATTGTGCCTTGAGGGTAGGTGGGTAGGACTGCCTAGGCAAGAACATTTCTGGGTCATGAAGGAATTCCTGCACTTCTCATTTTAGATTTCAAGGAATCTGAGAGACTTTTTTTGAGACCATTTCTAAATAGCCAAAGTTTAGTATTTAAAAGCTGGTAGGCCTTGCATCTTTATTTTTCTAAAAATAGGCAATGCTGTCAAGGCGACATATTTAATAACTATTTCTTCAATTCAGGCTTAAACATCACCTTAAGGCACAATCAGGTGAACTGACCATGTTGTTGTTTGAGTAGTTCCTTTATTAATGTCCTTCAAGGACATCAGTCTGAGTGTAAAAGAGGGAAGCTGAGGCTCAAAGATCTCCTGCCCTGCCTGAGATTACCAAGTTATTTTCAGAGAACCATGATAACTGAGGACTTTGCAGTCAAGAATAAATTCTACTATACAACGCTGCCTCTCTAAAGACAAAGAAAAATTCAGAATTTAATGTACTTTAAGCCTGGTGCTTTTTATTATATGGATTTTTTCCTTCAGTAATCAAAAAGAAAAACTGAGAAGCTAAGTTTAGATTTTCATGAATACATTTCTAATTTTAAATTATTTAATTTCTCCAAATAAAAGAAATTAAATTTATAGGTCAAGAGAAGAAAACATGAAATATAAAAATTAATATACTTAGTTTCCCCTGCACAAGTTTCTAATAGCCATTTAGAGGAGAGGGGCCCATTTGCTCCCGCAGGTAGGAGTAATGTATTTTTATTACTGGTATTGTTTAGAACTACTAGAGCATGATGGCGATTTTTTAAAAATGGACCAATCTGCTTTTATTATTAAAATTCTCTCCAAACAATGAAGCCCTGAATGACTGCACCTGAGACCAACAGCTACCATTACCACTCCTGGTAGGTCACTTCATAGGGTCAAGTTTCTCCATTAGGATCAGACCATGGCTTTTTCTCACCATCCATTAACTGATAAACTAATTATTAATCAACAGATTAACCTAACAATTACACAATGGATGTAAATACTATAGAATAATCTATGAAACTGAAAGAACAACTCAAAACGTAACAAGAAGAAAGGGCCTCCATGTGCCTCACCCAGCTTGTTCCCTGACTTTGTGCTAAGAATACCAGTCTGTCACACCCATTCTTCCAAAGCCCCTCCCATGTGCAACACTCAGAGCAGGTGGTTTCTGACCAGGTTAGTAGGTAGGGTTCTTTTCTTCACTCTCAGCTCAGTATCTAACGCACATCTGAAGGAAAAAAAATGGCCTTCTTCAGTAGGAAGAAAACTGATTTGGGGCAATTCATTCCTCAAGACTACGGTCAGTGATTCTACTGTCCAGGTTTTCATCTTCAAAACAGTTAGGGCAAACGTCAAGCACCATATCTCCCTCCCTAAATGCTGACCAAACTTGAAAGTAGAAACCCTTTGTTTCTTTGCTGGCATTCATGTACAAACTAAATTTAATACTTGATCATATGCATTCCACATATACATGGATACAAAAAGCCTTCCAGTATTCAACTGTCCATCCCAATAATTTTCCAAGAAGTCTTTGTTTTTCTGGTCATGAAGCATCAAAAGGTTAAAAGCAAGTTTTTACTTTCTCAATTTAAGTCCATGAGAATTTTCTATTGTGGATTTACAATATGTCCAATCTATAAATAAAGTCACAGATTTTTTTAAATGTATGCAATTATTTAATACATCCTAAAGTTTTAAAATGCCTGGGCATCAATTTAATTAGCAGGCTATTTAACACATTTCTAACCACCTGTTACTCTGACACTACATTTAATATATATTATGTCCAAGTACAATTAAATTTCCTCATCTGAGAAGGTTGTGGGAAATGAGATTACTAATGCCATTCAAAAGGAAAACATTATATTCACTATTATCAATTTACAGCCTATTTTTTCTAGCACTTCTAATGTTTTTTCATATTCATTCCCTTACTCTTTATATAACAGCCTCCTTGAGTACACTTTTCTCTCAAGGGCTGTTAGTTATGATGCCCTGAATCAGATGTCATTAGCTGATGTGACACTCATCTCCTTTCAAGGCTTAGAAAAATCACCAAATAATAATTAGAGACAGAGAGTTTTTAAATATCTGAACCATACATCTCAATTCAATATTGATTTAAGAGATTCATTTTTCTATGAAGGTACAGCATTCTGACCAAACTAATATAAGGCTCACACAGCGTATTAATCCTGGTTTGCACTGTTCTTTGGGTATGATGGATAGTGAACATTTTATCAATGAATAAACTGGCAAAAATGTATTCAGAGCTAGAAATCTGAGAACAGACACAGGACTCACTACTCACTCAAATTTTATGTTTTTAAAATTCTGGTAGTCTTTTCATTATAAACTCCGATTTTGATTTATATTTAACAATTTCTTTTATCAGCTTGTTTCTATCATTATGGAGTAATGGGACATAAGCTCAAAAAGGGATCCTACTTCTGCATTTCAATACCAAACTGAAAATAATACCTTGTAGTATGAGTTTTTTTAACTTTTTTTTAAAAAGAATACAACCAAACAAAACAAATCAGAGTAAAGTCAATCAAAACAAGGCAATGAACATGGTACATGACTTTTAAACAGGGTAAAAAGCAATCGGTAAGGCTACCATAATGCCTCCTGTTATCTGCAGTATACCTGCCCATATCATCAGGGATAAGTAAAATCAGACAAAATAAAACAGTAGAAACAAAACAGAACATAACAAAACAAACAAAGCAAAACAATGTAAACAATACAGAATTTCAAGATATTAGCAAAACAGCATTGGCTACCATAATATTTGTTATCTTCAGAATAGTTGCCTACACCTTCAGACATATTACAATCAAACCACACAGAATAGAGTCAAATCAATCAAAACAAACAATGAAAGCCATACAGGGTTTCCAAACAGGCTAATTGGACATCCTCGATGGCTTCAATTATATATTTTGTTATCTTCAAAATAGCTGTCCATGCCATCAAGTATAATAAAATCAAACAAGCCTGGCGTGGTGGCTCACGCCTGTAATCCCAGCACTCAGGAGGCTGAGACAGGCAGATCGTTGTGAGTTCGAGACCAGCCTGAGCTACAAAGTGAGCTCAAGGCCAGCCTAAATGGCATAGTGAGACCCTGTCTCAAAAACACAAGGGCTGGTGATCTAGCCCAGCATCCTAAGTGCCTGATTGGCAAGCGCAAGGTTGGGAGTTCAATCCCCGGTGCCGCAAAAAAAATAAATAAATCAAATCAAACAAATCAGAATAAAATGAAACTAATCAGAACAATGAATACAATCTAAATTTCAAACCATGATAATAGATTAACAGTGGTCATTTCTTTCCCTTTTTAGATAATTCCTCCCCTTCGACTTTCCCAATATGGATTGTGCATTTCGGATCCCACTAACACCTTTAGTTTGTTATGCTATGGAGACAACACAAAATTCACCCTTGTGACTCTGGTCCATTACATC
>RJWT010018411.1:0-10253 GCA_004365215.1 Cuniculus paca
TTTTTAAATAATATGTTTTTATTATGCTACTAATATATGCTCATGGAGGAAAATTCAGAAATATAGTACATAAAGAAAATAAAAACCACTCATCTCATTGTGAATGACAATTCTTAATATTTTGGAATATTATCTTTCACCTTATTTACTACTTATTTGTGCTTATGTGTGAGGAAAATATCTTTTTGTTTTTGTTTTGTCATAAATGCTCTTAGCTTTTCCAATTAAAATTTAAACTCACAGGAAGCTAGATTCTCTGCATTCATTTAAAGTCCCCCCATAATAGTTACAAGATCTCAAAAGCACTTGCTAATCTACATTTCTGCAGATCACAGAATAAAAAATTATTTTTCTTTACTGTATGAAGAAAAAAATGTAATAAAAGCAATATTACAAAACATATCCAGTAATTTTTCATATGCTCCTTTTTACCAACACTTGAAACTTATTAAACTTTCTGGCAATAAGATACTCAGTAGTATATTATTTTATATGAGCAAATGTTTTTAGACCATAAAATACTGTGTATTTTTCCTGATGATGTTTGGTTATTTCATTTATACTTATAATTAAAACCATATTTTCATTTAAAAATATAACAGAAAACTAGGTAGCATAAATATGTAGGAAGCATGATTCCCAGATAATTCACTTCAAAATACTACACTTAGGCCGGAGATACAGCTCAGTGGTAGTGTACATGTTTAGCATGCATTAGGCCCTGAGTTTGAAACCCAGCAGCAGTCAACCAATCTATCAATCAATAAATAAATTTATGGGCTGGGGATTTAGCTTAGTGGCTCAAGTGTGTTGGCTGGTAAGCGCGAGGTCGTGAGTTCAATTCCCAGTACCAAAAGTAAATAAATCCACTAAAACGATTGTGCAAAGCAGTGCTTCTATATATCTAAATCACATTTTCAAAGCATTGGAGCAAGTGGCTACTTTAAGGAAATAAAGTGTAAATATAACTACAAAAGAAATAACCTAGTAACTTACCTGTTTATTTGGTCTCAGATTTTGCCAATAGGATTTTCTTAATGAAGGCACAATTCTGTGTGGCATAAGACCCATACAATAAAACTTCCTTTGTGCAAATCCTCCTTAGAACTTCATGGGTTTATTTTTATTTACCAAGTATTTACTTACTAAACATCTCATATGTGCCAGGCCATGAGCCAACCATTGTGACTGAGTGGCAAAAACAAAGACACATCTTGCTTTTATGGGGTTCACAGGCTGGGGGAGAGTCAAGAACAGGACTGGATGGCTTATGAGAAAGTGAGACTGTCCCAACAGCAATCCCCAATGACAAAGTATCAGGTTCTCTGCATCATCTTTTTGCCTTTCTATTCCTCATCTTTATTTATGAAACTATGGCAAACAACCTTAAAGAGAAACACAAGAAATTTATATATTAAAATAATAGCTGCAGCAAAGTAGGTTGGGGTAAGCTCAAAATGCAAGGGGATATAATAGAACCGCCTCAGGAAATGTATGAAAACATGCATAACCACCTGAAAGTCCAGAAAGAAAGAGTTGGCAATGGCTGAAATTCCTCAAGTTCCCTTTCACTCTTGTTATTTTATTGCAGTTTGTATCTTTGTGGTTTGCAGGTAAGCTATCAGCCCACAGATATTTACTGAACACAGAGAAGTTTATGCTTAGATATTGGAAGAATCAGATTTTACAAAGCACTAAAGGCAAATAATGTATGGGACTAGATAAAAATAGAAGAGTGGTTACAAAATGCCATATGGGTATGGCAAAAAATGGAAGAGCAAAGAGTGTGATGAGTTCAGAGGAAAGAAGAACACTAGTGGGCCAGTGCATATTCCAAAGACTTAATGGGCTGGTGGGACAGCTGTTGAGTGTCTTAGTGTGGGTGAAATAGAGAGGCGGAATGGCTTTGGAAGGCCAAGCCAAGGAACTGACTCAAAAGTGGCTGGCAATACAACGGAGGGTTAAGGTAGAAGGTCAATAGCAGGGTGACCAACAGGAAAGGCAGTCAGGAGATAAGAGCTGACACAATCCAATGCAACTCTACTTTGCAGAGTACAGGACTTGCGCATAGGCACTGGTCAATCTTGGGGCAAAAGGACATATTTCTAAGGATATCAGGTACAACAAAATAAACTTGAAGCTTTATTTTGGTACAAAGTTATCTTAAAGGGATATGATGGCTTTTTCCTTGGGCAGCTTCCCACATATACCAGAATTACTTACATTTATAGTACATGGCTTCTCGTTTTTATTAACATTGCTGTGATGCTGTCGACTTCAGTTTTATCCTATACAATGCTAAGAGCTTCTATGGATTACTAAGGGTTCACTTAAAATTACAAGACCGCTTCATTAAACCTGGGCTAGTTATTAAAGTTTTACGAGCTCCATGAATTTTCTCACATTACATTTAAGATCTGTCTACTCAAGCTTTTGTCCTAAGTGGTTTTCTTTTAGTGTACTTGTGCATCCTTTTCAAAAAGGAAGGAAAGTAAAAGATAATTGTTTTAACACAGTTCTTTAAATGGACCCCAAATGTGTATAATACTGTCTTCTTTTTTGCATCTTCTCAACAGCACTGACAGGAAAGTTTGTTTATACTAGCTTTTTTCTCTCTTGTCCTCTCCTCTCCTGTCCCAACCTCTCCTCTCCTCTCCTTTCTTATGTTTCTAATCCTGGGAAGAAATCTAGGTCCACAGGCATTGGTATGTCCCCGCCCCATCTCCAATTTACTGGAGGAAAATGGTTTCCCCTGAACGCTTATGCTTCCCTAACACTTACTATCTAGGCATGAACCTATTGTTCCTCTAGTTGTGCTTTATTTGAGTACTAAAGGATGAACTGTTCTTCTAAATTATGGTTTCTTAAGATCAACAAAGCTACCCTTCTGTCTGCAAGCAGGCATGCTCTCTAGTTATAACACAAGCACTCAGTTGACTGCCACAAGATTACCTACTTCAGCCATGGTCTTAACACAGAAAATGCAAAGGAACACAGGGAAGACAGTGGGGCAAAAAATACAAGGTCTCTTCACCTAATACTCAGGGCAGCATAATACAAGCACAATCTTAAATACCAATAGTAAAGCCAAGTTTCTTGGGTCTTTGACAGACTAGTATATTATTAAAATTTATCAATGTCTAAGAGTTCCTATAAGCAAGGACATGGGAATCACGATCCAAAAAAAAATCTCTAAAAGAGCTAATTTTAAAAACTTATTTACTTTTTTTTATTAAAAGAATCCATTCAAAGGGCCAGGGATTTAGCTCAGTGGCTCAAGCACTTGCCTAGTAAGTGCGAGGTCATGAGTTCGAGCCCTAGTACCAAAAAAAATAATAATAATAATAAAAATAATAAAAGAATTCATTCACGCACTGAAAGAATTAATGCTCACTGTTTGGGGCATGACTCCCATACATATCCCTTAGAGACTGACACTGAAGTTCAATTAATATAGGATGTGCTGGGAAATACTCATACCTGCACACCTCAGGTCTGTGCATGGTCTTTTTGCCAATCTAAAACAAATTTAGAAGAGCTAAAGATAAATTCCCAAAATAAACATAGAACAGATCATGTATCTGAGTAGACACAGTCAATTATTTTAAAACTCAGATTCTAAGGAGAAGTTTTCTTAATTTTTCTTAATATTTGATCCAATGCTTTAGTTCAATCTCACATTGACAAGTAGATATTTATCCAAACTCTGGATGAACAATACTCAAGGGATTCAATAATCTGTTCTCTCCTTACCATCCACATTGTTGTGGGAATACTGCAATCTTCTGACCCTAGGTATACAAGACTCCCTACATACACCAGCCATCCCGTTCGGAGACCAGCTCTCTTACCTTCACTCATTTGCCTCTGCATTTCCTCCCTCCTAGAATGCACTCTCCAAAGGCACTTGTCAAAAACTTAGTCACTTTAGTTGAAGGCATAATTCAAATATCTTCTATTCTGTAAAATAGTCTTCAATCTCAAACTCCATTAGAGGAGGATCTCTTTCTTTTCTTTTTTTTTAAACACTTACAGCATTTTGGCCTTATTTATCTCGACAAGAGCCACAGTTCCTGGCATCATGTTTTGCCTATGGTTGGCACAATAATGCCTGCTGAACAAATTAAAAATAATTCTGGTGATGCAAGCAGAAAATTTCCCAACTGAGATCTTATTCATGGCTTCAACACAACACTTTGGCCATTTATAGTAGTGGGTATTCAGTTAAGTATGTGTTAAAGAAAGAAAAGAAAATAGAAAAAAATTGACTATCTTTTTATTAGTGTATGGCTGCAGTATATAACAAGTTTATCTTTTAACTGTGGAATGAAAATACATTCAAACAGGAGACATGTCTAGTTCATCTGAAAGAAAAAAATATTTTTCTATGACATGGCTTCACCAGTTGATCAATATTGCTTTAGGAACCATCTTCTTTTGCTCAAAATACAGGCAATTTTAATCCATTTTAAAGATGTAAAAACTAAGGCCAAGAGAAAACAAGAGAGGCAGGCAAGGAGCACTAGACTCATTTCATCTTGCCTATTAACAATGGATTTTTTTGAATCAGCCAAAATACAGTACAAATGAGAATCATCTGCCAAAAGCTACAAAAATCAAACTACCCACATAATTTCATTATTGATAAAGGAACACACTGTAATAATTGAAAAAGACGTCTTTTATGTGACTGGGTTCTTTCTCACTCAAAAACAAAGGTGGGGAGGGTGGAGACACACTGGCTACCAAAATGAATGAAGATTAAGTTGTTAGAATGACAAAGCAGTCCACTAGCAACTTATTAGTAAGAGGCATGCAAGTCTAAACAAAAATAGTTATATAAAGAGAAGCAAAATACACATTTATGTGGAAATTCATCTGGTCACATTCATGTTCTAATGTAAAAATAGCATTATAATAGTAACCAAAAATGTCTATTATGTTAGTGCCATATGTGGTTTTTTCATTATTGACACTCTTGACACTTTTTAAATCTTTTCCTTCTGATCTTGATGAGTAAGATCATTTTTTGCATTAATGCAAGCCCAAACAATTCACTGAGTCATTCTCAATAAGAGTGCTGTCTATTTGGTTTCTTTCCTCAGAAACAGAGTGGATGTGACCTATTTCTACATTTTAATCAGAGATTCTTGTTCTTCCAGCACTGACTACATTCACAACTAAAAAGAGAAAAGTGACATCTAACACTTACAGTACTCTGAATAGCAGGGTCAAGAATCTCGTGATTTGCATTTTGAGTATACTATTTTCATATTTTAAATTTTCTATTTTTATCATCCCAGCTTTGAGTAGTGCCATTTTCCCCCTCGAGCAATTTAGATCTTTGATATTACTCTCTGATAAAAGAAAAATCTAATTTGAATACAAAGAGGTGATCTCAGAGCTCCCTTTTGAATGTCAAGATTTCCGTTATTTCTGTGAAAATAAAAGGAGTGGGCATCAACAATTCTTATGGAAATTCATTATTAAATTGATCTTTTTAATTTTCTATGGAAAGGCTTTTAATGCTACTGGAAATGAAGTAAGTATAATCTACCTCTCACAAAGTGCCATAATTACAGAAAATTGAGAATATAATTATACCGTAAAGCACTACTCATCAAAACATAGTTAAAAAAAAAACAAAAAACTTATGTACAAGCTTTAAGAACACCACAAATGCAGACCCTGCCCCAGGCCAATTATATCAGAATCCCGGGGAAGGGAGCTTAGAAACTGTTATATTATAAAATCTTCCCAGGTGATTCTACTCTGCAGATAAGGTTGGTGAGCAGGTAGGTACTGTCTTGAGGAGCAGAGTGATTTTTACCTTCAAGTTTTATTTAAGAAGAACTCGAGGGGCTGGGGATCTAGCTCAGTGGCCTAAGTGCCTGCCTGGCAAATGCAAGGTCATGAGTTCAATCCCCGGTGCCGCAAAAAAAAAAAAGAACTCGAAGAGCACAAACAAATACATTTAATTTTCATAACAACTTTACAAGGTAGATGCTTATTTCATTCATATTGGACAGATGAGAAAACTAAAGCAGATACATAAACAATTTGCCAGAGATTCCAGGCATGGTTCGTGGCAGAACCAGGATTTGCGTGGCTCCAAATTCCAGGCTCTTAACTGTAGTGCTGGCCTGATTCTTGCAAGATAATTCACCTGGATAAAATGCACAGACCTTAGCATTCAACTCAATGAGTTTTACAATTGTCTACACCTGTGTCATCATTACCCCACCATCTAGAACATTTTCATTGTTCTGAGATTCACCCATGTTGTTGTTGAGTAGTGAGTGATCTCCCTCCTTTTTCTCTCAACTGAGAAGTAGACTATTATATATATAACAAAATTTATTTATATAGTCAACTATTGATGAACATTTGAATTATTCTCAATTTTTGGTTGTTATGAAGAAGGCTCCTATGAATATTCTTTTTCAAGGCTTTTGAGGATATGCATCTTCATTTCTCTTGGTTAAACGGTAACAGTGCAACTATTAGACCATAGGGTATATATATATATGAAGTGTGATACAAAATGTATGTTTAAATTTTAAAAATTATTACAGTAAAAGATGCATGGCCATTAATCACCTCATGATATTCTCCCTCACTTCCAACATACTTATCTCATTGTTCTTGCTATTTTCTGAAACATCTGGAAGTCTCTCATGAGTGTCTTTAGTTGTGCTGTCATGACTGCCTCGAGGTCCTGAATCAGTTCAAAATGTTTGCCTTTCGTGGTCATCTTGATTTTAGGGAAGAGCCAGAATTTGCATGATGCCAGATCTGGTGAATAAAGTGGATGAGGACACACTGTAATGTTTTCATAAGCCTGCCTTTCTTTTGGATGGTACTCAGCAGTAGTATATTTTGATCACACCTTGTAAAACACACTCAGGAAAGAATACTTCCAGAACTACTTCAAAAAGTAGCAAAAATCAGCCAGGAATGGTAAAACACACCTGTAAGGCTGAGGCAGGAGGATCAACTCAAGTTCAAGGTCAGTCTGGGCTACATAGTGAGTTCAAGACCAGCCTGAATTACATCGTGAGAGCCTATTTCAAAAAGCCAGGAAAAAAAGTGGCAAAATGATGGAATAAGTGTTCTCAGAGAGACCGAATACTTTAGGATGGTAGGGTGAATGGCAATGTATCTCTTACTATAATAAATTTTAGAAAATTAAACATGCTCCATTGTTTTGATCATCCCTTATATATTAAATGCTGTAAAAGAAACTACCAAAAATTTTTCAGAAGTGTAGCACCACTTTATCTTCTTATCAGCAACATGTATCCAAGAGTGCCTTTTAGAAAGAGCACACTGTAGTTCTGTAGTGCATTCATGCAGAAGGTGAAGTTTAAGATCTGACAATGACTTTCTGACAAAAAAAGAAACAACTTAAACATCACCACCAAAGATATAAGTACTTGTTTTAGAGCAGCATATCCCAAGTAGGTACTTGAAAACATTAGTTCTTCTAGATATTAAGGCAGACAAAACAAAGGAGCAAAACACACCACACATACATATAGCCCCCGCTTGAAGATTCACAATGCATTCCAGCATACTGATTCCACGTTGGCTCTGAGAAATCCTACAGTAAAGGATCAACAAGAAAATCAGTGAACTGCTGAATCATTTTTAACCCAGCTATTCTCAAGGGTCACCAGTTCTCCTAAGAAATAAAATAAAAAACAGAAATGCATGACGATGTTACCAAGTTTACAGCCTTTGTAGAGTACAGATAAAAACCACCCCTGTCTGAGAAGAACGAATGTAATTCATGGAGGAGAAAGTATTTTGCAAGGATTTTGCTGGACAGTAAGGTTTTAGACTTGGGACATGGATGGAGAAAGCAGAAGAAAAGTTCTCATTCTAGGCTTAAGATATATTGTGAACTGAAGAACAAAGTAGGAAGTATAAAAAGCATACAGAATCTTTTGCCCCAAGGACTGTCCCTCTGTGAATGGCTTAGGGGAGAGTGAGGTCAGACACGGGAATTCGCCACGTAAATGTGAGCATGTTCCATCTGCTGCATGTTTAGTCTGCTGTTTGGCAACAGACTCAAGGTAACAATTAGTCATCAATACATAATTATGAGTAACTAATCTGAGCCAGCCAGAGACTGCACCAGAAACCAGAGGTACGGTGACAATCTGACAGATGCAAAGTCTGCTCTCAGGAAGCTTGCAGTCTAGCAGAGATGCGCAGCTGCTTACAAAGAGTAACTCGAGAACTCAAGAATAAGAATAGGAAATCATGCAAAATCCCCCAAGCCATGGGAGCAAAGTCTACTCTAGAATTTCCGAATATAAGATTAACAAATATAAAATGAAATATGCACGTAATAATTAACCCTTCATTGTGATATATTTGGGAGTGAGTTAGAATATCAAGATTAAAAAAAAACTTGCACTGGAAAAATATTCAGGTAGAAATGCTACGGAAATAGAATAAGCTCTAGATAAAAGGTGTGGGTTTATTAATACACAAATGACAAATGGAATAATTTCAAAATTACTGACAACTCATATTTACATAAGAAAACAAAAACAAACATAGATTTACCCAGAAAGAAGACAGCTGAGACTCAGTAAGTAGACAAAATCGCTCATCACTGGGTGGCTTTGACCAAGCGGTCGCCCTCTCTGTGCCACCCTCACTTTCCTCAGCTATAAAGTCGGAATGGTAACAGTATTCACATTTCCCGAAGGGATGTTATGAACATTGAATGACACAGAACAGCAAAGTATCTAACACACAGTACAGGCTCAGTAACACTTACGTATTATTATTTATATTTTGAAAAACCACATTTGCTGGCCGTTAACATGAAACTTAAAGGATAATGTTTTAGAATGTTCAAAAATTCTATATAATTGATGGTGTAAGAAACAAGAGACTCAAAGCCCTTCAATCACTAGTATATCAAAGTATTGTACTTTTAAATTTTCAAATCATGTTAGAATTTGAAATCACACTACGTATTTGGACAAAAAGACAAAAAGGAAATTTCAGCCAAGTTTTCTTGGTTCTCCTTGGTCCAATGTAATTTTTTTCTTGCCACAAGGGACCATCTTATGATTTTTTGAATAGTCACACAAAAACTTGTGAGTGAATCTCTAATATAATCAAAGAGAGTTGCCTGTCACTTGTCTCACACACAACAGAGGACCACAATAAAGAAGAAACAACTATATTCTGACTAGAGGGACTGAAAAAGTAAAGTGGAGAGAAGCAGAGAAGTGGTGAGATACCCATCAGTGTGAGGGACCCTACCTCTCCCACTGACCCCCATCTCACAATGTCCCTACTCCCAGATTGACTGAAGGCCAAGATGAGCTTCTCCTGATGGAAAAAAAGGTAAGCTGGAGTCCCCAACTGTTTACATTTGCAGTTTTTACAGCAGGAGACTCCTGCAGCCCTCCTGAACACAGTCTGCAGGGTTGCACAGGGCACACACAGCTGTGCTGTCCTAGGTAATATATTATACATACTGCCCCAGGGTAAAAGCCTACTTTGTACATCCTTGGCCAACTGTGACCTAAGCTGCAATGACTCAGTGTCTTGAAACTGCTAGAGCGTGGTCTGCTCTGGGTGCTAGGAGCCACACCATATCTCCATTCTTGTGACTTCTATAGTGACACTGCCATGCTCACACAGGTAGCTGTAGTACTATGTACCCAACTGTTCAGAATGAAGGTCCAGCAAAAGGGTGGAGATTTGGGCTTCCAAACTTGTGTGTTATCTTATCTCCCAGGCAACAGACAGATGTGCACAGAAGGACAGCTGACACAGCCAGTGTGGCCCAACATGCCCATATGTGCCTGCACCTAGTAGAGGCCCCACCTCCTCCAAAAGGCCCACAACAGTCATCTGGCATGTAGCACGAAGGTGCATGAGTACGTAGGGCCTGAGAGCCAACCAGATGGCAGTCCTGCACCCAGTTCACCTGCCATACAGCTAACTGACCAATAGAACCCATGAGCACATGACTGCATGGAGCAGCCTACTCTACCCCAGTGAGTCTACACAGCTGGCCAACCTGCAACACCCATGCGCACCTACAACCAGCCCAACAGCCTACCAGGCAGTGGCTGTGCTTACTAGAGAACCTATTGTATCACACTGCTAGCTAACCCATGTCACCTGGAGGAGCCCATGCCGGGCCCAACAGCCATCCAGGTGGTGGTCTTACCCTGGACAGAATTGCATTAAGCCATCACAGTCACAAATATCTGCAA
>RJWT010018412.1:0-18872 GCA_004365215.1 Cuniculus paca
TAATTCTAGCTTGTCCTTCCAACGCCTGTATTTATGCTTGCTATTATGTGTCTCCAAGCATCATAAAGCAATGCATTATAATCCTCTAGAAAGTTGAAAGAAAGGTATCATCCAGTTGGCCTATTTCCATTCTAATTCAATTAACTTTCTAAATACAGTTTTAGGGCTATATCTGAAATCGTGGTCTCAAGTTTGCAAAGTGACATACAACAAAGATTTATTGTATTGATTTATTTTATACTGTGTGAATGAACCTGAATCCTCAGTGTTACAGAGATAATGCAATAAATTTCTGCCCCGTGTTTATTTGTACATTTCTCTAGCTTTAGGGCACTCTTTTCCCCTTATTCAAACCCATTTCTTCCCATGTACCTACCATAAATTTCAATACAAGTGTTACTTCTTCATTTATTATTATCCGACCTTTCTTTTCTTCCCCAATCCCTAAGTTTCAGGTATAGTTAGTATATATGTATTACGCTATCATAGTTCTGTTTTCTACATCTTATAGCTAATTTCTCAAGTTGGCACAAACACTTCAAACAGGCTAGATGGCAGCCCAAATTAAAGAATCCCATAAAACAGTGATGGCAAACCTTTTAGAGACCAAGTGCCTAACCTACAACCCAAAAATGACTCATTTATCACAAGGTGCCAACACTGCAATTAAATCTGAATATCTGATGCTCAGCTGCTGGTATGATGCTGGAGTGACATGGCTTGTGTGCCAACAGAGAGGGCTCTGCATGCCTGCAGCAGCAGCCATCCCATAGGTTTTTCCTCCACTGACATAAAATATCTTTCTTCTCTTTCAACTTTACTTGAAGATTGAGAAAAATTTCTTTATTAAAAAATTACAGTTGTGAAATGTGATGCTGAGACTCAAAAAGTTTTGTGCATTGGCCTTCTTCTTTCTAGAGCACTGCCACCAAGTCAAGAGGTCCAGGCTAACCTGTTGGACAAAGAAATTTCATATAAAGAACAGGCAATCTCATCTAATGAAGAATTACAAATATTCTGTCAACTGAGTAGGACACCTGAGTGAGACTATTAAGGTCTTCCTGTCCCATACAGAAGAACCACCCAGCTGAGCCCAGTCCTAATTGCTGACCTACAAAATCATGAGCTACATCACTGATTTGGTTTTAAATTTCCACATTTGGGGGTGGTTTACCACACAATGAACACAAGTTGATGTAGCAAATAAGGAAGGACAGGGAAAAGCCCAACAAGTTGATCATTTTTGTTGGAAGAAATACCAAAATATTTGCTACCCCAAAGTGAGAAAATCCAATGTTACTGCTCATCTCATGTATGGGCCTCCTCATTATCAGACACCCTGGGAAGTTGCAACATAAAGCTATAACTGTGGTGGAAGTGTTTTCAAATATGTCATGTGGAATTTTTGAGATAATCTCAAAAATGTTTTTAAGTGAAAAGAATTCCAGTCTTGGCCAGGACTGATATGTAAAGCACAATTGAACAAGCACATTAGAATTGACATGAGACTTTCCTCAAAGTTATATTCAGATACATTTTGCAGACTTAATGAAAAAGAGGAAAGGGGATGAAAATGTGCAGCGAGTTTAAGCTGCTTTAGACTCAAAAAAGCAGTAACAAGGTATATGAGGTATTCTTGAGACCACCAAACAATCTATCCCTCCCCCAAAACAGTGTACATAGCTGGTCAGAAAACATATTTAACTGAGTTTTTATGTCACATTTGAATGAGAGCATAGACAAAATGAACTGGCCCATTCACTGGCCTCTGTTCCATAATGCTTATAAAAATGATGTTCAACCAGCACTTGTATATATTCAAAGAGTTAGTTTTAAAGGTACGTTTTATAAAGGATTAATGCATCAAATAATCATCTTATAGCCAGTTTGTAAAAACTTTGAATAATTACCTTGTTAAACTTTACTGTGATGGGAAGTGACAGTAAGAGTTAAAAATAGGGTGCATCAGGGAATTACTTAAATAGGGCAATAGGAGTTGTCTGTTCAGGGTACGGATAATAAAAGGGTGCATTCTGTTTAGAGAATTAAAAAACTCAAAGCCTACTAAAATTAGGTCTTTTTTATTATCATCGCAAGGATAGTTTCAGTGACAATATACATACACTTCCACTCAGAGATAGATAGCTCCTGTGCCAGCCTGCAGCCATGCTCCACTGCTGTACAGATGAGGGCTGCCTTAGTTTAGGGAGGGTGCTTCTCGGAATGTCTCTACTCATGGTTTGATTATTTTTCTTCATGGAGGAAAAAAAAATACTACAAAGGGAAAACCTTGAATAAGGTGAATGCATTAATTGTTAATCATAAGACTCAAGGATAACTCACAGTTATATTGCTCACAAAAATACTGAAAAAAAGCTGCTACTTATAGGCAGATATGTGGGTGGGCCTAGATTTTAGAAATCTTCTGACATCAAGACAGAGAAAGCAATTTTCTGGTGCAGAGTCTAATCTGCTTTAATTTAGTTCTATTTTCTGATAACAATGCACGTATATACATGGACACACATACCTACTAATGCACATACTGTAATAATGCACAACAATAAAACACATACACTGTTACATATGTGCATTGTGTATATGTGTACTTGTATGTTCAATACAGATACAAATATACATAAATATATACAAACTACATACACACGGATGCACATATAAATATAAAGTGTAAAAACTATCAGATGCGAGTCATTACCACATTTGGATTTTCTTTCTGGTGAGAGATAATTATCAATTAGCTTAAATAAAACTGTGTGATAAGATTATTCCATGTGAGGAGACCTTCTATGGATTAGTTTCTCGACACATTCTTCAAACTTTTTCTAGCACTATCTCCTGTAGTGTTGATTCTGAAAAGTTAAAACTACAGTCTCCAGGTGCGTTCTCATTGCATTTCACTGGTCACAAATGTGCACGTGAGAGCTGGTATGGAAGGAGACACACTGCACACTCTACTCAGTTGGCACAGGTTTTGCTGAAAATGGTGTGGCAATAGCAGCTCCCTGATTTCTCAGCTTTCCTATTTGTAACGTGAACAGAATAGTTTTAGAGGTTGTGGATTGTTGCTGGAATCTCACCCTAAAGCCTACTCCTCCAGACCTTTTAAAGATTCTGTAAACCTTCTATTAGTCTGTAGTTCATTCCTTCCTGTTTAAACTAGCTAAAATGAATTCCATTCATTGCAATTGAACTGTGACCAAAAGAGTATAATACTGTGTGCTTGTGCGTGCATGTTGATTGAAAAAAACTGCTGTAAAAGCAAAATAATAAAATTTTCATATGCCGTAGCAATCCAGCATAATATCTAGACATCATACCTTAAACACCCTCCTCTGAAATGCAGGTCAACATAAAGTTAAGTGTAAACAGCTTGTGAGCATATGGAATGATGATCCAATTTAATGCAAATATGTCTATTAGCTAAAAATATATGTTTTCTAAGGATCATTTTAAATGCACATCTAAAATTTGGTTTTATTCATTTCTAAAATTTAGATCATTTGCCCAAAGCAAATTAAAAGAGAAATGTGGATGTTGAAGAACAGGAGAATAACAGGAAGACATATTATCTAACTTCCTGACAGTGAGAAATGAGCCAGGAAATTAAGAGCAAATGTAAGAACAAAGAAAGCTTAGTAGTCTGGTCCATTAGCAAAGGACAAGGGGAGCTCTGTAACTCAATAGTCCAAAGGACATCTCAAGCTTACAATATAAGAATGGCAAGGGGGAAGTTTATTATGTTGCCTTCCCTCTCTTTAATCACAGGAAAGGCTGTGTGTTTTATTTTCCATGAAACCAGCAACTCTGTCCTCTGGTTCAGGTGAGGCCAGTGGCAGGGACCGAGAGCAAGTGTACTTTGTGAGAATCTCACCTGTTTTCTCCATGGTTGCTGTATCCCACGACACACAGTGGATGAGAAGCTACCCTACTGATGTCTGCAGGCCACTGAGCTTCTCCTGAAGCCCCATTAGGCCACTTAGGTTCTAAATTTTACTTGTCACTTTGACCTTGTTATCTGGGCAGGGCACAGAAGAACACAAATTATAGAAGGAAAAGAGCAATGTGAATGATTTGAGTCATTCTATTTGGCCTTCTTATCTTGAGGCCTGGTTCATATTTACAGGATAGCAATACAACGTGAAAATCAGGGTTCTTTGGAGGGGGCGGGAGGAGAGATTAGAGAAAGGGAAAACTGTTTTGAGTTTTATATGATTTTGATTCCAGTATTTTGTTGAGGAAGTAAAAGAACTAAACGAAACATTTTATTCGTCTTTTTTACAGTCGAAAGTTGTTTGATTCTAATTTACTTACCCAATGGCGAGGCTTAAACCAAAGCCTCTTGGGAAACAGGTAGAATTCTCCCCTTCTGGAATGACTTAGGGTGTTTGCAGAACTCTTTGGTAATCTAAAAGAAATGTGGGTGTTGTATGTTATGGAAGGAGATAAGACCACATAAGAATCACTGGAATTTTTTCCGGTTAGTACCCCTAGAATGCTACCCCCAGAAACAAGAGTGGAAGCCTTGTGCTCTTCAAGCCTTAAGCGATACGGTCCAGGCCAAGTGTAGTTTCACCCAGGAGGTAATATAAGAGACTTTTGCAGACGTTGTCTCTGAACACCATGGGGCATGCCACAAAGAAACATAATGGGAAATGAAAATTAAAATGTAAACATCATCACGGCAGTACTTAAAGCTAAATGGCAGGGAGCTAGTTCCCTGAAAAAGGGAAGGGGCGTTGGTCTCACCGATATTGTAAGTTTTAGCAAGAAACTCTCTCTCTCTGATTTGAGAATTTATGGAAACTTCTCTCCAAAAAAATAAAATTGAATTTCTGTCTATAGAAATAGGAAAGGCTGCAAACTCAGACTGATGGAAGCAATTGGAAGTGAAAGTACATTTAGAATCTTTTAAAAATATCGATTTTGAATAAAGAATGGTGAACTCCTACTGGTGTTACCAGAAAGACTACATCGACTTTTCCCTTTGCAGCAGGCCTTACAGCTGTTTGGAATATTGTGCCCTATACAATGCAGAGACCCTAATCACCACTCCTATCAATGTGTCTGCTTCTTTCCTTCTGGACTGGCAATGCATTAGAATAGTTGTGAAGGAAAGCACAAGAACTACTAGTATTATTTGTTTCTGAAAACAAGTGCAAAAACAACAACAACACACTTTTGGCTTTAACACCCAAATGATGGTCCTTCTTCACAAAATAGGGGAGCCAATTAAAAGTGGCACAGTCTGCTGAATTAGCTGCTATTTGTCTAGTCTCTCGCACAAAAAACAATGAGCTTGGAGATCACTGAAAAGCCCAAGGAAAAGGTTTGAAGAATTCAAAACATAGGATTTTCTCAGAAAACTATCTTCAACATTAGTGCAACAGATGGGATGAGGTGGGCAGCCATAGGGAGAGCACCCCATGGTGGGATATTAGAGGACAAATGGGGTGAAAACATTTGTAATGTAATTCATGGAAGCTATAATGAGGCGAGGAGGGCATCAGTATGGGAGAATGGATGATGTGATAGACAGTGAATTATATATGGGGACTGATCAAACAAGTGAATACATAGGGTTATGAAAGCCAGGTTTGTCACTGTTAGAGAAAGAAATTGTGAGTATGAAAAAGGAGAAAACAAGAATGGATTCTGTAGTTAGGCTGAATTTGGAGCTGTTGATGTGAGTTCATGATTATATGTGTACAAATAATTGAATGCAGCTATAAAAGTGTTCATGCATATATAAATATACCTTAGCTCTGTCCTCTGAATTGACCTGAGAACAACAGCATTCATAAGCAATAAGCACCAACAGAAAACAATGTTTGGGTTCTACATAGCATCCTTAAACTCATGACCTTGCGCTTGCCAGGCAGGCGCTTATGCTGCTGAGCTATATCCCCAGCCCCCTAAATACCATTCTTCACTAGAGGGTCCAGGGATCTTTAAATTTTCAAACCAGAGCTGAGGCGGAAAAAGTATAATGAGTCTGGATTTTCTTGTTGTTATAGAAACAAGTGGAAACTCTTGAATGAGATCTCTTAATTTATGAATGTTGACGTGTGTATTGTGGTTGTATAAAAACAATCTTAGTGAGATAGGTGATAGGTATCATGTTGGCAACTCACTCTCAAATGGTTTGGGGGCAAATGATTTTTTCATACTGTACTTCCTACTTTTCTGTAAGTTTTAGATTATTTCAAAATAAAATAATGTGGGCTGGGGATTTAGCTCAGCAGCGCAAGTGCCTTCCTGGCAAGCACGGGGTTGTGAGTTCAATCCCCGGTACCAGACAAAGAATAAATAAATAAAATAATGAAAACTGTGTCAATAGTAGTGTGTCAGTTTAAATTCTCAGTGCATTCTCCTACTCTCCTCCATTCTTAAGAGTGGTCAATGGGGCAACCCATTTGGGACCTCTCCTGTCTCTCAGGAGCTATTCTTATTGCCCATTCCTATTCTCCAATAGATTTCCATATTCTTGTTCCTTAGAATTCATTGTTCAACTTCAGGAAACATGAACCCAGCATATCTGATATCTAGCATTTCCTTATATCATCTTTGTTATTTTCTGTATTAAATAGATGCAAAAATAAGAGACCACAGCACTGTATTTATGGGGTTTGTTTTGCTTTTAGTGCTACTGGGAGTTGAATGAAGAAAAAAAAGAATGATCTATGTTCAAAAGACAGATGATCTATTTACAAGAAAAAGAGATTTTAAATGAACAGTTTATTCATTTTACTTTGCTGGGCAATCATTGAATTAGATCATGTTCAGGAGTAACGAAATGTAGAATGAGATATGAAAGAAGGACACGAACATGACCAAAGCAGAGGAGACATTTGCAGCTTGTCTTCAAAGCTCTCATTTTAGCTCTTTTTTTTTTCTTATCGGTTTGATTGCTCTAGAAACTTCTGTAAAGAAATAAAACCAAAAAGACAGCCTTCCTAGTGATTATCTGTGGGAGAAGAGTCAAGAAAGAACTGCAATCTGTGCAAAGGAATTCTAATGGTTTGAACTGAGACAGAGAAGGGAAATACAGCAAAGAATGGTTCTCAAAGGTTAGGGGAAGCAGACTCGGTCCAAAGCGTTGCTTCCTTGCTTGCTGCAGTGAGAAGTCAGGACTCTCAATTTAAGACAATTGCATTACGGCAGAGGACCTGGGTTTGCTGTCAAGTCAGGAAGTTTCTTTATAATTTAGTTCCAGAATTAAACTATTCCTTGCATCTTTAAATAGTTGTAGACCATGCATTTTCCATGTTAGCTCTAGAAAAAAATATTTTTAAAATAACATAGGAGGTTGTTTTGTATCACTTGCCCTTGTGTATTTACTGAGGACAGCTGTATCTGAAGAGAAGCAGGCAGGTTTTTGCAGATTACTGATTTTGGCAGGCAAAGGAGTTATAACTACAACAGCCAGACTTCTCTCCAAGAGTGTAGGAATCCAAGAACTTGCCTGTGAAGCAAAAGTATAGTAGTGTGAAGTTCTGAACTCTTTTGCCATTAAGTGTAAGGCTAATCTACACCAGCACCCTGTAGATTGGACTCAATCTGTCAAGTCACTTTCTGTACTGAACAGTGAGGGACAACAAAGGTCTATTGCAATCTTCCTTCCTGGAAAAAGGGTTACAGTCTCTTCTGCACCATTGTCTACACCTATACCTGACAGGAAGCTGTCTAGTCCTTTTCTTTGGCATTCAGTCACCACCAGCAGATGAAATGTAAACTCCAACCTCACTGATGTCACAGGCTAGCCCTTGGACCCACTGACAGTCTTTCAGTAATGCCAAACCAGCAGGAAGGGGACATCTGGTAGGCAATGGCACTGAAGAGGTATCCTCATGTTTGGAGAAGCCTACATCAACTGGAATAACGCAAAGCAGCTTCACAATTTACCAACGTTGATCTTTCTTTACATCCACCTTTGTGGTTGGCAACTTATGTTTCTGTCTAAATGCAAATAATCTATACCTTTAAGAAAGGGGCAAGTCCTGGGCAAGCTGTCAATTTCAGCCTTATCCTATCCTTTTAATTGTCTTGCACCCTTCACGTCCTCTTGTGTTAAAATTGTACTCAATTTGTTTTCCAAAAGTGTGTTCTGTTTAAAAACATATTAAAATCTAAAACTAACCACTTATACTTTAGTTCATTTTTTCTATGTAGTCTGCTGTTTAAGGAAGTAAATGAACTTGTTCTTTAGTATGGAATAAAAAGAAAACAATGAAAGAGACATTATTGGATACTAAAGCAAATTGCAGAATAGTGTATGAAGTATAAGAATATTTATTTTGAAAGCACATTCAATAGCACGATATAGTTTCATATTGGTCTTAGTTACTTTTTTTCATTGCTGACACAAAATACCTGACACCCAAAGTTAAAGGAGGAAAGGTTTATTTGGTGAAGTTTATAGATCTTTCAGTCAATAGTTGGTAGGCTCCAAGGGAAAGTGACATGACAGACAGGCATTGTAGAGGAGAAACAGTTCACGGCAGGCAGAAGCCAGCAAGGTAACAAGCACCCAGTGACAACTGCAGCTGTCTTTCTGTCCTTTATATTCTATCCAGGGTTCCAGTCCTTAGGGCAAGTAGCACTCATATCTAGTGTGGGGCACCCTCGATCCTACTGGTGCACCATGACTCAATCCTGTCATCACACCCTTAATTCCAGCGTCATACATTCTAGAGCCAGCCACCTCTAAAAAGCCCATCTGTGACCCCATGAGGCTTTGAGGGGATATCTAAACACAAGCTATAGCAAATACTGCATCTGGAAGGGGAGACATCAAACTTATAATGAAGGCCATTTCTAGGTAATTAGGAAGAAGACTAAAATAGGGCACAGTTGTTAAAAAAAACTTCAAGTATATATTTAATATTTTATTGTGAGAAAAATTTAGTAATATATTTGTTGGGTAATAATATTTTAAAGGGATGGGTAATTATAATATTTGAGGCTTTAAAATATTTAAAATATTGCTGTGCTTTAAAAGATGTTTTTTGACTATTTGAAAGTGGTACCCATTATAATTCATCCTATTTCCAAACCACAAAAAAAAAAATTGGTGAGTAATTTAAACTCAATTTAATTCACAGGTTTTTTTCTTTTGTTTTCTTTGTTTTTGTTTTGTAGTTCTGGATATTGACTCCCCCGTAGTAAGCAAATACTCTCCCGTTGAGCGACATCATGTGTCTCATAGTAGGTATTGTTCGCCCTTCCCATAGATGCCAAAATATAGCATTTATCTATTGTTTTTTGTTTTTACTTTATTTTCATTGGTACATATTTGTAGTGTATAATGATTACATTCATTGTGGGGAGTTGGTATACATATGTGACATTTCTTAATTTTTTATATAAAAATTCTTAAAACCTACCCCACCCTCCTTCCCCCTCACTTACCAGTTTTTTTTGTTTTTGTTTTTGTTTTTTTTTGCAGCACCAGGGATCAAACTCATGACTTCAAGCTTGCCAGGCAGGTACTTAGGCCACTGAGCTAAATCCCCAGCCCTTGTGTTCTTGAGACAGGGTCTCACTATACCGTTCAGACTGACCCTGAGCTCACTTTGTAGCCCAGGCTGGTCTTGAACTCACAATGATCCTCCTGCCTCAGCCTCCCGAGTTCTGGGATTACAGGTGTGCACCACCAGGCCTGGCTATTTATCAATTCTTTATATGCCTTGATGACTGGAATTAAAGTGGAAAACAAATTTATGAGTTGACAGTGAAAATAAAATAATCAGGATACTAGTTAATTTAAGTCAATTTGTTGTTGCTCTCTTTAATATTAGCCAATATCTCTACCTGAGACAACAATAACTATAGTCCAATAATAATACTGCAGAAAGAGCTTGATCAACTCAGGAAGACTCAATTTTTAGTTACATTAGGTTTTATGAACTTCAGCATTTTATGTTCAGTCTCAACAGTAGCAGTGGAGTTGCCTCTGATGTCTACTTAGTAAATGTTTTTTGTCTTTTTACATATGTCTACAAAATTACATTCATTCCCCCAAATAGACAGTCTCCTTTGTCAGAGTAGTTAAAAGACTTGTTTTCCAGTTTGCATTCCACGTGATCTATTCCGCTTTATGTTTTTTCTCCAGTTGTAATCCACAGAAATTGTTCAGCGAAATGATAAATTCAATGTGCAGTATATAAAACTTTATCCTAATAAAATTTTAGAAGATATTCTCATTACATTCCATGCATTTACACCCTGAGATAACTATGAGTGCCCAGTGTTCAAAGTTCAGAAAGAAAGGAGTTGTATCTTGAGTGTAGAGGAGCCATTAGAGGTTTTATGTAGAGAGGGGAATGATATTTGTATTCTATTTGAATTAACATTTAAAAGAACAGATAATACAGGAAACCGTGTGGTGAATGGGCTAAAAGGAAACCTTAGGTTAGCAGTTAGACTCATGTTATGGTTAAACTATGCCTCTACTGGAGTGAAATAGTCTAAGCCCCTAACCTACTGATTTAATAAGCATTTGCTTTCTTTTTAATTAATTAATTAATTAATTAATTAATTTTTTTTTTGCTGCACCAGGGATTGAACTCATGACCTTGTGCTTGCCAGGAGAAGCTTAGGCCACTGAACCAAATTCCCGGCCCCTAACAGTAATTTTTTTTTCTTTTCTTTTTTTGCGGCACCAGGAATTGAACTCACAACCTCATGCTTGCCAGGCAGGTGCTTAGGCCACTGAGCTAAATCCCCAACCCAGCATTTGCATTCTTATGGTACAGTGTCTTGCAGTAATAGTCAATAATATTTAGTTTCAGTTATGCTTTCTAGCGGCATACTTTCTTTTCCATCAAGAAAACTAATATCTACAAATGCACCCTCTTCCATTCCACAGAGTATGAATCTATGCCAAGACAAATTGTTATTATTGTCATTGTTATGATCACACTTTGTTGTTGTTATTAAACTCTTTTCCTGCCAGAATCTAAGGAAGAATTCATATTAGTAGCTATTATAATTCTACACATTCAAATAATTGCAATGCCAATTTATGAATATTGAATATCATATCAATAGTAAACAAGGACATAAATAATGAATTTTAAAATTATTGCTGCATAAGAAACACATCAATTAATTCTATTCCAAATATAAGAATTCGTAAAACTAGTCATGAATACTAAGTGAAAGAAAATAGATTTTCTATTCTCTTCAATAAGTATTTCCAGCATATAGTTATAAATTATCTTACAATACAATATAGATATTTATATTGAGGATATAAGGGAGCTCATGCAAGCACTCAAATTAATTACCAGTTAGTACATCTTTGCTCAAGAGAGCCTGAGAATTTAGACAGATTCTTAAAGAGAGAAGAAATTTTGGAATATAGTTGGTACCTTGTTAAAGACGAGGAAACTCAGACTCACATAGTTGTGTAATTCCTGCTCCTAATTGGTGATGAATTTTAAGAGGAAATAAAAGTTTAAGAAGCTATTTCAAAAGCACTGACGTTTTGAGAGCCTGTATAGAATACCGGAAGTGCTAACGAGGGTGATAAATGGATAAAAAGAAACCATGCCACTGTAGAGGAGTTTGGGTGGTTCAATGACTGACAAGATAGCACAGGCTGGAGAGAGGCAGAGTGAATGCTCACTGCGGTCTAAGACATACCTCACCCAGGAAAAGAAGAAGATAAAATCCAAACAAGGCCTCTGCATGCCATCTTATCAGTAGCAGTTTCCTGGCTTCCCAACAAGTAGGGAAAGTTGGCAGTTTTAGAACATATTAGAACAGTGTCTCTAAAATAATGTGTGCATGGCCCTTAGGCTTCATTAGGCACAGGAAGAAATGGTGAAGTTTTATATTTAGGTAATATCCAACAATTATCCGTAATTAAGATGTACTTCATACATGAGTTAACTAGCAGTAATGACAACTGGTAATAATTAGTCACAAATTTTTCTTCCACAAAAGACAAATATTTCAAGTATTTTGTCATGGCAAGTGTACTGTGTTACCTAACAATGATTCCTAAATAAAAGAAATACGGTCAATTGTCCCTTCTCTGTGAAAGTGACTTTTGAGAAATAAGTGAGAAGAACAAATTTTCAAGAGAAAAAAAATCCCTTGTGTTATAATGAAAGCATTTGAAAAACTGATCCTTGGAAATATTTCCATTATTATAAAATTTTGCTATAAAAGCAAGGCTTGCCAATTAAAAGGCCTCTCAGTTCTGCATACTTCAACTTGAAATTCAAGTTTTTCAACTGACTAAAAGTAATCTCCATGAAGCCTTTTAGTGAGTTTTAAACTGATGTGTTGCAAATATTATAATGCAATGTATTCTAAATTCTTTGCTTGCACATTTGATTGATATCTAGGAAGATGAAAATTTACCAAGAGAAATAAAAAATGATTTAGATATGATATGTTCAAGTACCAACTCCCCACAAGGAATGCAGTTATGTACAGCAAACATGCACCAATAAAAGGTTTTAAAATTTTTAAATAAAAAATTTAAAAAAAACAAAGGAGTTAAGCAAATGCAAACATAATGTGCTACATAACATAGCTATTAAGCATCTCCTTAGGTTTTTCAAACTATATCCACATATACCACCATGCCATCATTGTTGGAGAGAGGGAATTTCAAGAGAAGCATGGATACAATCAGAGCATTTAATTGAAAAAAGAAAAGTATTATGGTTTAGTACACTTATTGGAAATTCTCAGCTTCCATTTGAAGTAAGAAAATCTATGGGATCTCTTTCCCAGTTGCTAATACTGAACAATGAAATAAAGTGATTGCTGTACAATGAAATGGTTAAAGCATTACACGATTCTCTTTAAAACTTAAAACAAGTAAAAATACTCACAAATACTTGAATATTTCTTTATCTTGATCTCTGCAATAATAGCATTTTATCATATATATCCTATAGCAGTAGAATTACATATGTAAATAACTTAGAAGTAAATATATTTACAGCTGGCCTTCTTTTTGTAGGCTCTAAGTTCACATATTCAGCCAACTTTAGACTTAAAATATGAAAAAGAAATCTTGTAGTTTCTGAACATGTACATATACAACATTTACACTGTCCTACTAATTATTAATAATTAGCTGTTACTAATAATTAGCTATCACTATGTGTACTAATAATTTAGCTATCACTATGTGTATGTTATATGCAAAACAAGAACTGGGGCATCCACAGATTTTTGACCCCTGGAGGGAGTCCTGCAGCTAATCCTTCTTGGACACTGAGAGAGAACTGCACATTTTGTTTTTAATCACTTGATATCTGCAATCACAAAATTTTAGACACTTCACTAGGACATCATCTCTTCTCCACTCAGTGTACAATCTAATAAAAGATAATAAGAATTGTATTTTAAAATATTTTACTGTGCTAAATTATCCATAACATAAAACTTACCATTTTAGCTATTTTAAAATATATAGCCCTGACATTAAGTATATTCACATTGTTGTTTATACTAACTGTAGTTTGCTATGCATCTTTATGGTTCACAAAGTATATACTATTTGTACTTCACTAGCATCTTTATGGTTTACTATGTACTGTGGGAGATAGATAATTTTATTTTGGTCTCATTACTGCTTGTGAGTGAGAGAAGCTAAGTATTAGTAAGCTCATTTTCTGAATGACAAGAAGCACACTAGGGAAATTAAATGCTAGTAATTACCAGAGCCAGCTTTAAATTTTGATCTCTTAACATGCTAGCTCCTTGTGAAGCACTATTTTTCACCAACCAGACATACCTGATAGGCCAAAATTTTCTCTGAAATTACCTAATACCCAGAATTATCCAACATGGAGCCCAAATGGTTATAGTGTAGATGTCCAATATTCAGAAATACTTCAAATTGCAAGAGATAGTGGAATCAGAAGTTCAAAGACTCCACCTTATTAGCAAAACTGTGTCCTAAAGCAACCAGATATGCACTCCGACCCTGTCATCCCCTGAGACCATTGGATGAGGGGAGGCAGAGGCCAGTACACTCTCAGCACGGGGCCTAAGCCCTCTTCCCTCTGAGCAAATGCACAGCCTCACCTACTGGCTCTGCATCCCTTCCACCCAGCTCTTCTTCTTCTTCCACCCATAGCTCATAGGTCACATCTTTTTAGAAGGCTGTTTTCAAGGCCCTCTTGTTCTAAACTGAACTCCTCGAGACCTAGTCTCTGTGGTTTTTTTTTTTTTTTCAAACACACATTTATTCAGGAAATACAACTACCATAGTATCATTCCCAATGATAAAATATTCACAACATAGATTCTCTTAAGTCGGCACCAAGTCGAGCTGACATTCTTTCCAGACAAGCCATCACTGCCTCTGCTACGACATGCTGCCATGTCCATTTTAATGTAAACAAAACATGTAAGTCCAACTACGTAAGTACTTGAGCAAAAATCCCTAAAAACTTTGGAATAGGTTAGCAATGATTTTTTTCCAAAACATAGCTGAGTCACCAAATCGTAAAGAACAAGGCCCCTATCATCTAGTAGAGCAGTAATGGAGAAAGTGGCCATATTCACATAATTATCAACCACAATGTGTCTCATCTACAGTTCCCAAACATGCCCCGTCCCGGTGGTTTTGCAGTCACAGCCCTGGTCGTCTCATCTCTTAAGTCCACAGCTTGTGTGCTGTGTCTGTAGCACTGGAGGATCCCAGAGCCCAGAGCTGGGCATGGAGCAGTGCCGAGTGTTCTCGCTGAGGGAATGATGGGATCTTGCTCCTCTGCATCAACCGCTTGGGTTAAGCTTCCCCCTGCAGTGGTCGCTGAAGCATTTCGGTCTTTGCAAATCAAATCCAGGAGATCCTCAGAGCCTGGTGTGAAGGCAAAGTAATCGTAAGGGTAAAAGCTTATTTTTGAATCACAGCTGCAGGTCCAGTTATTCACTTTTGACTTTCGGGGCTCTGTTAACCCCCTTAAAATAACCTCTAAATCCTCTCCTGGCCCTGAAGCAAGCAGAATTTTTCCCCTGAAGTTACAAATGCCCAATTCTCTCCTTATCCTCCTCTATGTCCCAGCATGAAGCCCAGCAGGTCAGATCTCCACAGGCCTAAGCCAACAGCTGCTGAGCACTCCGGCCCAGGCATCTGACAGAGAGGCCCCGGCACCAAGCATTTTGGGCATAAGACAGGGCTGATTCAGGTGTGAGGCTTGGTTCCTCAGAAGCTGCCATCTGGATAGGCTCCACCTCAGAGAAAAATGCCAGGCTCAGGAATTCAGCGGGAAGGAGGGGCTCCAGGTGTGCCTGCGAGCAGCGTCACTCATTAATTTGTGCTCATCAGACCACATTACAATGCATAATCAGAAACAGTCCACCTGCCCAAAACACCTGAGCTTGGCAAACGTTAACATCGTTTGGCATGAACCTAGCTAGTGGCTGCAATGAACAAAGTCAAAGTGAGCAGAATCCTGGAGTGGGAGGCCAAATTCAAGGTCAAGGTCAGTGGATTCGTAGTCGGTGTCCGAGTGCTCATCTCCTTGGCACTCCTGCCAAATGCTCGAAGACCGCTCTTGCCTTGGCTGGAAAGTCCTCTCTGCTCTGTATTAAATGTACACATGCAAATACTTACAAAGGGTAAGCACCAAACAAGAACAATCAAAGGAAGACATTACTGAATAATGGGAATTTTAAAATAGAAACACTTCCTTTACCTTAAGCTGAACACATTTAGAATTATGTATATTTTGGCTTAAATGAATGCATTAATAAATGAGCTATCAGTATTGCAGAAAGTATCTGCTTCCTCTGAATCTAATTGCCAAGATATGTTGGCTTTTGTACAAAAGCTGAATTTTGCCTCAACTGAACTTTCAGATCTTAAATAGTAGCCTACTGAATAACTTTGGTTTTACTAACAGCCTCACCTGACTTCTAGCAAACCTTAGTTTCTAAAGTTTTGCAAAATATTATGTTGGCTACATCTCGTTGAAGCCAGGAGATAATTATGGAGGAAAGCTGTGGAGCAGGTAAAATCTATGTAAGATCCCGGCCTCCAGTAACACCAGGAACTAGATACAGGCTCTTCCTCCAAATCTCTGTCTGGCACAATGTTCGCTAGATTGTTAACCAGGAAAGAGCTGACTTTAGTGACCTCAAAACTTCCCCATGCTAAGCTCCTTCTGGGCCCCTAGCTGTGATGCAGGATCTCAAATAGAACCCATTGGGGTCTTCATTTTTGCATTTCCCCCCTACTTGCTGATGCTGAATAGAATAATCAGAATGTGATCATTAATGATTTTGTATACCTAATGTGAGTTATTATATTACCCTTCATCAACAGGAAGGAGAAACAAATAAAAGAATGTTCTAACTAATGCTTTGAGTAGTATATCCCTGGCACCTAATCACTTGGGATCCTTTCTTGTTCTGTTTTTTATACTGACAAATTCCCCCAAAGAGGTCACAATTTGTTTTAATGCAGAGTGCAAGATTCAGTCCAATTCTACTATGTTACCTCTACGCAGCCTCCCTCCACTAACCTCTCCTGCTTTATCGCAGGTGTGGATACAATAACACCTTTCATTTAAAATCGAGTCCTTTGCCAGTTTCATTTCCTGCCTCCCACTGGAGAGCCAGGCTGCTTCCAGGTGTGCGTACAGAACCGTGGGAGCCCTTCTGCCTCTCCTACCCTTCAGGGGGCCAGTGAGACCATCAGCAGTTATGTATTAGCAGGGATCATCTCAACTATTCATTTGAGAGGTCTCCTCTCTCTTCAGTAAGATAGAGAGGCAGCAGGAATACAGCAGTAATTAAGTTTTATTCCCTAGCATTTTTCTACATGATCAGATTGTCTTTTCCCTAAGCAATACAATTACTGAAAGGGGATAATAGAGCAAAGAAAAGCTAAGTAGTGTAGGTAGAGAGAACATTTAAAGTTGTTTCAAAATGAAATGAAGTTGATGAGGTGATGAAACGAATAAAATCCTCTTTAGGGCAAAAGCTTTATCCAGAACAGCGTACACACAGGGATAGTGTGTGGTTGTATGGGCAACAAAGTCTTCTGGGAAAGTTCAAAAAGTCTGTGATGTTTGCGTGGATGAGCCAGACCGGGCAGATGAGAAAGAAGACTAGAGAAAAGTTAGTACTCTTAGGATATAACTTAATAAATAATCTCAAGAGATAAGACAAAATTTCATGGGAAACACAGATTTCTAAAAGCATGCCGTCTAAAAAGATATGAAACCTTTGCTGGAAAAGGTGAAACTCGTGCTGAAACATGCATTGTTCAGAGGAGAAGAATTTCTCTGTGGTAACAAGATGGGTGCTTTTGACTCACTGTCAGCTGTTTGACCATTACAGAACAAAGTTTTCTTTCATGTCTCATCTATTCTGTTCCTGGGCCCAATCATTGGCAAGTAGTCAAGGGTTCCCACATAAATGACAGATTCCTGCTAGGAAACCCTAGTAAACTAGCACCTCTAATTTTCCACTCTCCATTTGTTAAATTAAATTGTTCAGCCGTAAAAGTGTCTCTGCATAGTCAGCATGTTTCTAGTAACATATTTTTGCATCTGTCCATGTTTAGTAAGAGGAAAGGTCTGGCGATACCATCATTTATTCGCTTTCTCATGGTCTTAAAGATTCTGATCCATAAAAAGTGAGACCCGATCAATAGGCTTTTGGATTTCTTCCAACAAATCCTGCTACCCTGGGGACATGTTGAAAGGATAAGACAGATCACCAGTATCTTTAAGTTTCGTTTTCAGAATGATAAATTTGGAATTGCAGTCTAATATTGAATGCTCCAGTTTTTCAAATGTATTCACATCTTCCAAAATCTAATCTTTGAATAAAATTCTCAAATAAATACGCAGTGGAATTCAAATTCAAATTTATCAAGAGCACATGGGTGTTTTATTGCTCTTGATAAAAGATATATGGGCCACAGTGAAACCCAAAGTGAAAAATTTCTAATAATCAGCAAAAGTTTAATTTAAAACAATAGCAAGATCTTGTACTTCCAGACATTCCCATGGCTTCACCATATGCTTTCCAATCCTTGGCAAGTCTGTCAAGCATGTAGTTAACCTGGAAACTCCCCTAGAGTTTCTACTACCATACAGCCAAATTCATTAGCATGTATATGGGAGTTAGCATGTAGACTGATTCTTGCTGCAGGAAAAGAACCTGACAATCTGTAGTTTTTTTAAAAAGCAGCAACTGGAAAACACATTGTGGACAAATCTGCCTGATTAAATGTGTCTAAGAAAAGACATAGGCCAGGTCCTGCTGCTCAGTACACAGGAATGAGTCTATATATCAGTGCTGCAACTTAGAAATCTGAAAACCTGGTTATCTCGGTTGTACCGCTAGCCAATTGTGTGACCTTGGCAAATTGCTTAATCATTCTGAACCACAGAGTAATTGTCTTTGATAGAGGGTTTAGAATGAGGATTCCATAACATTTAAGATGTCTTTGGACTAATCCTTTAACTGTTGTAGTATTACCTTGTTTTGTTATTTACCAACCTTGTTAGTGCCTGGCTCCTTTTCTTCAATAGAAGAAGAGAAAATAAATTACATGACAATTGGTGATTTTGTAATTTAATAGTAGTTGTATTGTATGTATCATTTTTTTTGTATGGCCCTTCATCTTGAGTATGCAAACATGGTCAAACATCATATTTTTTCAGGCTATGACATGCCCAAGTAGAGGTGAAGAAACATGACACTTACATATAAGAATTTATTAAAATTTTTTTGGTACTAGGAATGGAACTCAGGACCTCATGCTTGCCAGGCAGACACTGTGCCACTGAGCTAAATTGCCAGCCCACATAAGAATTTATTGCATACCCACTATGACAGACATTGCTACTAAGGCTTCCATA
>RJWT010018413.1:0-18878 GCA_004365215.1 Cuniculus paca
CATAACCTCTCAATAATGCCATCAAATTATGAACCTGTCGATGGATGAATCCGCTAGTGAAGTCAGAGACCTGAAGATCCATTCACCTTCCAAAAGCTCATCAACTGACAAGCAGACCTCCAGCAGATGTGGGGAACATTTGAGATCCAAAACACAAGGCTTTTAAAAATTAGTAACAATGCTAAACTATGAAAGACTATAGTATTGATCAGATTGGGGAGGTTCTCAGCAATTCATCAAATATATTTTTTCCTTCAGCTTAGTTTCTCTCTTCCAGGAACTAACATCATTCTTAGTGTAATAGATTAAAAACTCTCTTTTATCTAAGGTTCTGTTTATTTTTCTTCATTATTTTGTCTGTATGACTCAAATTGTATAATCTTTACTGTCAAGTTCACTGACTCTTCTACTAGTTATTTTTGATACCCGATAATATTTGAATCCAGAATTTCAATTTTTGAAAAATAATTTATCTTTATTAAGATTTAGTGTTTCATAAGACAATGTCATCATCAGTCTTTTAATTCTGACATACTTTTTCTTCTAAGTCTTGCAGATCTTTTCACAGATAATTTCTATCATTGCCTTGTTTCCTGAGCATACTCACCTTCATATTCCTTTTTGCTGCTGAAACCAAGGTAATGTGCTGTATGAATTCTAGAAACTTATCTCTTCTGTCTTTAGGACTTATAATTGTTGTTGGAATTCTAAACTTTTACTCTGCAATTGAAGTGATACAGGGGAATGAAACTCCCAACCTACGGTGTCCGTTAGGAGTTCATGTTCTCTAAAATCGAAGAATGAATTTTAGGAACAATGGAGGTTAAGAGCAGAACATACTTATTGAGAGAAAGAATGCTTACATCTGAGGGACAGGAGTCCAGAGTGGGTTGTCAACGACTCTGTCTTTTTTAGGGACTTTTACAGAGCAAAATCACAAGGTGAGATGGGTGGAAGGTGGGGAAAACCTGGGAACTCGCAAGGTGGGACAGAACTGTGGTCAACCAATAAGATTAATTGCTCAGGTAAAATTGATTAAATCAAGAACAAATGGGTTAGTGAGTCACGTAGTAACCAGGCACGCTTAACAGCAGTGACTCTTCCAGTAGGGGGTTAGGATGGTAACTCCTGGCTTCCTGGGGTGCTAGAGGACTATTTGGACCATGAACCTTTAATGTGGGTGTGTGTGTTCCATCCTTTGTTTTGAGGTCTGGCCCACCACAGGGTTTGTCTCTTTTGAGGTCATAAGACATTTGGGCTTCTGTGCTGGCTCCCTCAAGGGCCTGGCCCTGTCTGACTGCCTATAATATTTCTAACTCAGCTGCCTGCAACAGATGTACCATCTTATTATCGAGCTGAATTATAAAATAGGGGACACAGTATACTGCACAGTCGCTCTCCAAGTGAAGCCTCAGCCTACACAGCTAGGAGAGGACTGGAGCCCCTGTTCCTTAGCAGTACTCACGTGGAGTTAGCTTTTAAGGCGAAACTGAACACACTGAGAAATGATGGTGGGCTACTTCTCTGCTCACTGGGATACTGCATCTCTCAACTGAGAGGCAAGGGCAGTAGAGGAAACCATGCACCACCTGAGTGGACTTTCGGGTTTGCTAAAATGGCCCAAGCGAGGCACTGTCACTATGGAGCTGTAGACTTCCACCCTTCCTACCAAGATCTAGATTTACTTTGAATAAGCGGTTCTTCATTTCTTGCATATTGTTAGAAAAAAATTTTCAGAGACTCTTAAAGCAAATTTGTTGATTAGTTTTTAATATTGTCATGCAGTTTCAGCTGATTTCACTGAGAGAGATTCTATCATTTCTCTGATTATTATTAAGAAAATACTTCCCAATAGCATAGGTGTACCTACATTTTTGCTGAAGTTGTATAGGATCACCTGAGAATTAAAAATGAGTTGTAACTAATACAAATGGTCTAATACAAAAGATGATTTTTCTGTCATCTAAAATAAATGTATTTAATGATATTTTATCTCCCTTTATTTTATATTTTATAATATAAAAACAAAACAAAAACAAGTATTGCAGTTGAGTTAAAACTACCAGAAAGGCAGGAAATGATACAATAAAATTTCATGTAGGGTAGAGTCAAAAAATAGCAATTGTTACCATGGGAATTAAACAGACAATATTAAAGATTTGCTCTGATACTTTCATCTTTATTCAATTCATGAGCAATTCCTTTTATCATTACTGTAGCCTATGAGTGAAGCCACTTGAATCCACAGTCATTTTCATTAAGTACAATTGCTTTGAAGTAAAATCTGTTTAGTTGGTCAGAAATAAAAATTGCCTTTTGCTGTAAATTATTTTGAATATGGCTTATATAATCTTCAGACAAACATATTTCTGAGAGGCATGCAAAAGGTGCACTTGAAATCATGTTGAAAGGCTAAAATTCTCTTTGATTTTATTGTGAAAGAGGAAAAACGTTTTATGATCTATTTAGCAGGTGATTTATTCTTTTACTGGGTTAGAGCTCCCCCGTGTGGCTATTTTGTTGAGAGCCAGTAAGGGCTTAACACTAATATATTGCAATTAAACAAATTTAATACACAGACTTTTTTCTAATATAAATATATTGATGTAATTACCTTCAAAATATTTCAAGATTTAGAGAAAGAATTATTTTTCTTTTAATGAACTAAAATGCCTGGAAATTTTCATAGAATAAAATTCAAATGAGGAAATAAAGTTAAATGTTATATGCTATATGTTAAGTAAATTTATGCCTAAATCCATATACACTCGTTTTTTATACTTGATCAGATATTAACACTTGAAATATTTTTTCTCTAAGTATTAATGAAGAAATTCTGTCGTTTCATTTAGTTGATTTCTCTTTATGAAGTTAGTATGTACCTAATGCAGGTGAGTACTGGCAAAGTTTTTTTTTTTTTTTTGACTTGACCAAACTTTAGTCAGAAGATTGAGAATTTTCTGCTAGGTCTCTTTGTGGAATTCCATGTAAATTTGTTTTACAATAGTGTATCATGCATTTCAAAAAGCTACAAAAGTCTTTTGAAAGTTTCACTATAGTAAATGATAAATGTTTATCTAGAGATATTTAACCTGATTTAAATGTAGTCTTGCATCAAAATATCACCTTACCCAATTACAGTTAATAATATAGGTGCAAATTTTGTAGATGTGTCTGTTATAAATAAATGTAATTTAAGTAAAATTTTTAAAGTTTTTTAAGACAGGGTCTTGCTTTGCAGTCCAAGCTGGCCTCAAACTTGCAGTCCAGGCTCCCAAATTCTAGGGTTACGGGAGTGCACCACTAGGATCAGCAGTAAAAAATTTTTTAATTCAGTTTTTACAAAAATTTTTGTTAAGTTAGTTTAGTAAGACTCTCTCAACTTCTATGTCTAATCACTGTCAGTATCAGATGGTTTTCTCATTTTCACAATCCTTCACCCAACGTCTCCTCAGTCTGGATTGTTTTTAGCAAGAAGACTCCCAGCTCCGTTACACCAGAATTCCCCTTCCTGCTGAAGTTTCCTTTCATTAGGTTTTTATCCTCTAACACCTTTGCGGTTAATTACTTGCTGTTAATTTATAAATACTCCTCTTGGTGCTGTATTCACAGTTAGGCTTAATGTCTCTCCCTACCTACAAGGATAAACCTGTTGCAGTGATTTCTAAAGTTACTGTGAAATTTCTGAATAAAGTATTCCATACAGGAATATGACAAGTGTCAATGAGAAGTATTTTTCTACTAGGACAAAATAAACTGTGATGAGAGAGGTAAAATTTGAGTTTATTTTACAACATAATTGGGATGTTTGAGGGCAGTGGGCCATTTTCATTTGAGTAAGTGGTAAAAGTACAAGTAAAATTAATCAATATTGCAGGACATATTTGAAATATCAATTTCTAAAAATTATATCAGAGATTAGATCAGGGAAGAGGACCAGTTTTGCTTTATGAATAAATTCCATAATTTATCAGAATTTTGCATAATATCTAAATTTAATAGAACATATCGAAGGTAAAATGAAGATTCATCTTAGAGAGACAACTTATTTTTTACAACTTTTGGACAATGAATATTCTTGTTCAATGGCTTACTCTTCTAAAAACAGAAATCATTTTAAAATAGTGAACTACAAAATAAACTGTTCTAAAATATTAATATTGTTTGGTTACAATACAAGAAATATTTTGTATGAAAGAAGTGGAAACAGCTTGAAAGCAACCTGAACATAAAAAAAAATCACAAGGAAATATTAACACCATACTTCAGTAGAATAAAAGCAAAGGAGACATCAGTGAAATAAAAAATAATGGATACTGTATGTTAAATATAGTTGCAGTTATCGTGCACATAAGCTTGGACCATGTATTTGTTAACATTTTGGCTGAGACAAAATATCCAATAAATGCAATTTAAAGGAAAAAAGGTGTTCTTTGTGTCATGGTTTCAGAAGTTTTAGTACGTGGTTGGCTGGCTCCAACTCAGAAATGTGTCAGAATGGCAAAGTAGAAGAAAGCTGTTCAACTCATGGCATTTGGGAACCAATGATAAGAGAAGAACCTGAGAATAAGAAGTCAGGGACCAAATATAGTTCCCAAGGTTTGAACGACTGACCCAGACACATCCAGAAATGTGCTTGAGTAATACCCAGCATCTCTCAAGACAATCATGTTGATACTCAAGTGTAGCCATCAGAGCTGTAGCCCTTGTCAATCTGACACTCAATCACATTTTCTTAAACTGTACTTGGTCTCCAAATACAGATTATAACAAGGTCACAATTCCATCTAAAAAAATTATCCCATGTACAATCAAGAACTCACTAACTACTTTCCCAAAATTTCAACTGTTCCAGCATTGCCCAAAACTCAAACTCCACTTCTCTAAGACTCAAGACAACATCTTAGCTATGCATTGCCTATAAAAAAGCTTAAAAACAATTTACATGCTACCAAGATTCTATGACACAGGTTAAATGTCCCAGTTTGGAAAAGGACGAATAGGGAGATTAAAAAAAAAACTTAAAAAAAACTTTTAACGCAGAAAGAAATAGGATACTAGAACAGAATTGAATCAAAGCAAAATCGAAACCAAGTACAGCAAACATTAAACCCTGCAGTTCCAAGTTCAGCTGCCAGTGTACATGCTGCTGAGATGCGACATACAGAGAGCTGCAGCCTTGCTCTCAGCAGCCATTCCACACGGATGGCAGCTCCAGCTCCCCGCAGTCTCCGCTGGGGCTAAAGCTCATTTCCACAGCACAATACACTGAACATTCAGGCCCCCTTGTCAGGACTGAGTGCCTGTCACATATTGCCTGGGCTTCCGGCTCTTTCTTTAAATGAATGGAAGCCAAACTGACAACATAGCTCTTGCATTCTGCATATCTGCAAAACCAGCAGCGTGAGTACAGCATCAAGGTCTGCTAATACCTCGAGCCATATCTGGAGCTCTTTGGACCACAGCTGCAGTGAGTGGATTCTAAGTGTCTGGAAGCTTCTAAGTGGCTGAGCATAGTGAAGTGAAATTCCAAGAAGACAATTCCATAGTTCCCCTTCTCACACGGAAGGCATAGGGGCTTTCTTCTCAAAGGAAATGTTTATACTTTTGCATCCTTAAGTCTGCATATAAGTGAGATTCTGTCCATTTTTGAGATGCCATCAAAACATCTTAATACTTTTCCCGGTACAAAATCTTTCTTGTCTTACTTTGTTTACCCCCAAGTTAATCCATGCTTCTTTTCTAAACAAATTTTAAAGTTTTCAAATCTTTCAGCCCTACATTTTGCCTCTCAACCTTAGTGTAAATGTGACTAAAAGAGCCAGGTGTAGTGGTTGCACACCTGTATCCCAGCTTCAGGAGGCTGAGGCAGGAGGATTACTGTGAGTTCGAGGCCAGTTTGGGCTACATAGTGAGTTCAAAGCTAGCCTGAACTACATAGCAAGACCTGTCTCTAAAAATAAATAATTAAATGAGTAAATGTAACTAAAAAAAGCCAGCAATATTCATGCCACAGCCCTAACCCTGTGCTGCCTTGAAACTTTCTCTGCCAGATTAATTAGTCCCTTGTCATTGCGCTCAGCCTTTCACAAAGTCTCCGCACATGGAAAAAAGTAAACAAGTATTTTCCATAATGTAACATGAATGATCTTTAACTTCCAAAACATTCCCCATTCCCATCTGAAATCGCACAAGACTGTATTCCTATCAACATTCTGACTTTTCTGACCTCCCATGGGAATCACCAAGCTACATTTAATGACTGCTCTAATGTTATATCTTCAACCAATTTTAAATTACTCTCACAAACCAAGTCCAAAGGCTTCTGAACTATACATATAGTTGGACACAGTCACAGCAACCACTCGATTTCACAATACCAAATTTCTTTATTGGTCTGCTTTTTGTTACTGGGACAAAATACTTGACATACACAATTTGAAGGAGAAAAGATTAGTGTTGGCTCATGATTTCAGAGGTTTCAGTCTGTGGTTAGCTAGATTCAAGGGAGAAATCATACATTGAAAGGGATAAGGGACTCGTAGCAGAAAGATCTGGTGGAGGAAAATTGTTCAAGTCATGACATGTAGGAAGCAAACAGCATGGGAAGGACCTGAGAGAGGGTCCGGGGACCAGATACATCCCCTAAGGACACAAATCTGTGACCCACTTGGATATCCCCAGAAGTTTCCTTGGCATTTCTAATCTCCTTGGCATTTTTGAGTCTAAACAAGTTAGCAATCAAGATTAATTGTCACTGATTCATAAGCTCTAATAAATATATAGCAATTCAGTGAACGATAGGCTTCTTGTGACATCAAAAATGTACCTTACATGCAGTGTCTCTAATACAGATATACCAGACTCTGCCTGGTGAAATTATTAGACCAAGCTAATACCGTCACAATCCATGCTGACATTGTTAGCAAAGAATATTTCAGGATAAGTGAATTCATATTATTTAGGAACCAAAGTAAAATATTAGATGGGAGGAAAGGTAAACTTAAAATATCTTGTTATTTAAAAATAGATCTTAGTACACTGTATTCATAAAGGAAAATTTTGTGGCACACCGTTCTGTGACCTGAGAGGCTCTCCAGCTTCCTGAGGTGAAGACCGGGAAGTGCGGCTAGAAGGTGAAGAAATAAAAATTAGACACAGACACCTGGGATTAGGTGGAGTCCTCTCTCCAGATGGGAGACAGGAGTTGCTCAGTCACTGTAACACGTTTATTTATATATTTGGCAGGTTGGTGTCAGGTGACACCCCTTTTGTCTAGCAATCCATTGCTTGGATTGTCCTAAGGCTTTGTGTTCTCTGGACTGAAGCAGCTTTTTCACGTGGCTTGCCTTGGACCAGGATTGCTTTGCTCCCACACGTGTGATCAATTTCCTGCTTCAGCTGCTCCAGACAACACAGTAGAAGGATAATTAGTTTTTCCAAATGTGTGCTTTGAAGTTAATCTAGCATTTTAATTTCATTTGGTCACTAATTTTGAGTAAGTTATTGGGCAAAATATTTAATATATCTGAGCACACTTGGTCAGCACGTGTGTCATAGAAGAATTGTTTTCAAACAACTTTTGATTTATGAAAATTGCTGTGACTTTATGTTCTGCAGCTCTAAAAGCTGCACAATTCCCTAAGAGTTAACACCAGGTTAAGTACATTCAAACTGTGCATTATCTATAGTTATTTGATAGCCATAGGGAAGAATGAATTGACAAAGGATATTTTTAAAGAATCCCTAGATAACCTGTCAATGTTTTACTATGTACTTTCCATTAAAAGGGATTCATAATATTAAATCAGAAATAAATATCAGTTAAGCAAGTAGAGCCATTTTAAGAAGAAATAATAGACTGTAAAATACCGTAGTCAGTGTAGTGTTTATTCTGTGGGTTTTTGCTGCCAGCTCCGCAGGCCTTCAGGCAAAAAGAATATGATGGTAAGGAGAGAATACGAAAGACATCATATGTGAACAAACTGTGATTAGCATTGTATATCAAACAAACTAGCTGAATACAGAAAACACACACAAAAAATGCCGTCACAAAACATGACAGATCACAGATAGGCTATCAGGATCACTGACAAAAAAAAGGTGGGCAGTAAGTAAAGCTGAAACTCATAGAAGAGTTAAGCCCCTACCACATGTCTGACTCTTGGTGATCTCTTAATAAATACTCAGCTGTGTTCTTGAAGAAGTACAAGAGGAAGTTTGAAAAAACTATTAATAGAATAGCTACTGTTTAGGAAATGCCAGACAATGTATCAGATATTTTGCATAAAATATTGTAAGATTAAATAGTAGTGGAAAAGATTTTTACACTGAAGTCATAAAAGTTTTAGCTTAAATTTGTTGTTGTTTTTGTTGTTGTTTGCATTACCATCAAGAACAGTTTGTACTGTCATTGTTTGATTATTTATTTTTTATGCCTAGATCTTGAAACCTGAACAATTACTTTCAAGATAACAATATAGAGTGTATTAACTAGTGTTGATTTCTTACTCTTGTTTTGTTTTGTTTTTTGAAATTCTGTATTATTTCTATCCTTTTTTGTTTTGCTTTTTAAAATAAAAAAAGTGACCAACTGAATTTAAAAAAATGAAATGTCATCAGCAATACAAATTTTGATATACCTAAATATCTGTATGTGTTTTTATGCCATTTAAAAAATTTTATCTATCCTCACCAATATTAAGGTGAGAATAGATAAAACCTTGCAGTGTTGATTTGCATTTTCCTTGCAACCTATTATTTTGGACATATTTAGTCATTATTATTATTTCTTTTTTGGCTTTTTGAGTCAAGGTTTCTCTATGCAGTTCAGGTTGGCCTTGAACTCACTTTGTAGCCGATGACTGTAATCCCAGCATTTAGGAGACTGAGGAAGGAGGATCCTTGCAAGTTCAAGATCAGCCTGGGCTACAAAGTGAACTGGAGATCAAGTTGAACTGCACAGTGAGACCTTGTCTCAAAAAAGACAAAAAACAAACAAACAAAGAAACAAAAACTTCTTTGGAAATGTCTCTCGAACTATTAAGTGAGTGATTTAAGTTTTTACTATCAATTTTAACTTACTATTTATACATTCTAAACATAAATAATGGAGTTTAATAAAAGATGTATTTATATTTATTTGTTTTGGAAATGTGTAACTTTAAAAAAATTTTTTCCAGCTCTTCACGCGTATTTATTATTACTACTTTTTTTTGTCTGCGTTATTGAATCCAAAGCCTCAGGCACACAAGGCAGGTGCTCTGGCATGGAGATACAACTCCAGACTGTATCACTTTGGAGCAGGGTCTCAATAACATGTGTCAACTGGCTCTGAGTTTGTGGTCTTCCTGCCTCCAACTCCACAATAGCTGGGTTACAAAGTATTTACCAATACACCTGGCTTCCTTTTACTTTCTTGATAAAGTCCTTTTGGATATAAAATGGTTTAATTTAATTTTTGATTAAGTCTATTTTTAAGAAAAATTTTTGTGACTTATTCATGTACTGTCATATCTAAGAAATCACTGCCTAATTTGGGTCACAGAGATGTACTTTCCCTAACCCAAGACACTTACTAGTTTTTTCTTATATTTAGATGTGAAATTCATTTTGAGTTAGTTTTGCATGCAGAATGATGAATACAATTAGTTTCTTCTGCATGTGTGTATTCATTTCTTCTAACAATATTTGTTAAAAAAACAAAAAAAATCTTCTTTCCAAAAAGAAACCTACTAGTTCTCCACGGAATTTACTTAGCAATTCATTGAAATTAATTTGCCATACTTAGAGGTTTATTAATGGACTTTCAGATCCATTTTACTTATCTACATGCTAATCCTAAAATCATTGCTATAATTGAAATTACTGAAATTTTGTAGCATATTTTAAAATCACCAAGTATGAGTTTTCCAACTTTGTCCTTTATCTGGCAATTTGGAACATGCTCATTTCCATATGAAATTTAGGATAACGTTATAAAGTTCGTTTTTTTTTTTAAATTATAAACTTTTTTTTTTTTATTTGCGGCACCGGGGATTGAACTCACTACCTTGCGCTTGCCGGGCAGGCACTTAAAGTTATAAACTTTTGAAAGAAGGACATTGTAATCTTAATAAATATGTTTACTTATAAATCAATTTTTAGAACTTGGTCATCTTAAAGATACTAAGATTTCCAAGCTGTGAATGTAGTAATCCCTTTATTAATTTATCTTATTTGTTTAGACAATAGTTTTTAAATTTTTAGCACACGAGTTTATCTGTTTTGTTAAATTCTTTTCTTAATTTTTATCTTATTATAAATGAATTATTTTAAACTTCATTTTATGACTTTTTGCCAGAATAATGGAATACAATTCAATTTTGCATGTCAATCACACATTTCACAATCTTACTGAACCCATGACTTGTAATTCTATTTTTAGTAGATTTCTTAGGATTTTCTTATAGCACAATAATGACTTGTGTATATAGTTTTTCTTCTTCCTCTATAAATTTGACCTTTGTTCTTTTAAGTTTCTAAGTATTTTGGCTAGGATCTCAACTCAGGGGCGAAAATGTCAATAACAGCTATTTTGAGTTTTTCCTAATAATTGGGAAAATCAGATGCCACCAGCAAGTAAGTTGTTAGCTGTAAGTTCTTCACAGATTTCCTTTATCAAGATGAGGAAGCTTCATTCTGTTCTGAATTTGTGACTGTTACAATAACAAACATGTGCTTAACGTTGTTGAATGCTCTTTTTATCTGAAGTTTTATTTTCTCATGATTTCTTTGTTTTATTTGTATCTGCTTACATTGGTCTTACAGTAAACTCATGAATGTTTCTTCTATTCTTTACAAGAGTTTGTGAAAGATTAATGTCAATTCTTCCTTAAATGCTTGATAAAATTCCCCAGGAATATCATCTCAGTATGGGATTTTATTTGTCACAAGTTTATGATTCATAATTAAATCTCTTCGGTTTTTACAGTTCTATTCACATTTTTATATCTGTTCTAATCAACTTTCATTTGTTATCATTTTGTAAGACTATAACCCTTTCATCTGACTCACTAAACTTTTATATGAATTTCTTCAAACAGTGCAGTAAAAAATCCTTTCTATTTCTAACTATACAGTCATGTGCCTGTTTCTTTCTTGATTTGGGAAAATTATGTTTTAGCCTTCACATTTTGCTTGAGCAGGGGACCAGGTCAGGCAGACATTAGATAATAGAACCTATTCTATTCCTTTCTTGTATTTTTCACACTTTCATATGTGGATGGCTTTATAAGACTTCTAGGGATAGTTTAAAGATTTTTAAGTCCCTCTATGGATATCATATTCTCTTCTCTTCGCTTTCAAATTGTTTGTATCCATTTATTAGATCCAGGTGGTATTACCTTTGCAGCATACTATGAAGTTAACTGGTTGTTTTTAATGCATGCCCTAAAATAGGGACACTCACATAGTAAAAGCTTTGAGTTAGGGTGATATAAAAATAAAATCTAAGAATGGATATTCTTAGTGAACTTCCAGAAAAATAATACTGATGCTTCTCTGGGATGAGATTTTTGAGGATCTAAAAAACTGATTAATATGCCAGGTACCTCTAGACAGCTACTTTTCATAGCTATTTAATTATGAATCACATGGTTTCAAAACTATCTTAGAGTTCAGAAGACAGGAATGGGAATAGGACAAGTTAAAACTCTACAAAACTTGTTCTTTCTGGGATTCAGCTATTTACTAACATAAGAACCTTCAGATTGTTTTCACATATTTTGTTCATTTCCTAATCTCTGCAATTGTTAATTTTGACACTTATTTTCAGCATTCTCTTTCATGCAGACATACACTTTAAAAGTCTCATCTCTCTAATGTGTTCAACAATACCATTAATTTAAATTTAGTTTTATGTGTAATAATAGTTCTAGTTCAATCTGAAAGATTTTTTAATTTCTCATGTGACATAAGACACATTTCCTGGGACTGGCAACTTCACTTCAGTTTTTAACTCATTATGAAAAGAATTTCTGACTCTAAGACTTGCTAGTGAACAGTATGTTAAAGAAAACACATGCACTCAGACACACACAGACACACACACACAAACACACAGACACACATTTTAAAACTACAAATTAGATTTCATTATATTTTTATATTGTTTTCACAGGAAGACTCAGTGACCAAACATTGGCAGGATGCTCTACAGCCTCTAGGTTTTGAAACTGATGTTTATCCTTATCTAGTCTGTATTGTCCAATTCTAGCAAGAATCTTGCTGAGTCAACATCTTTGATATCTGTGCACCTGTGATATTCCATCAAATAATCTTCTCTCATGACCTCCAGGAACTATCTAATTACTCTGGCCTGCCTTTGGCAATAATCCTGTTAGTATATCTTGGATTTATCCTTACCCTGGATCTTTCCTTTCTAATTTCTAGTCTCTAATTTCTATTGTCCACATTCCAATTACACTTTCTTCCTTACCTATAACTCTCCACTTACCTATGATATACTCAGAAATCGATGGCAAGTCCATTCTGTAGTGACTTTTCTATTGCAATAGCCCTTGGGTAAAATCTGTTTTTGCTGATCTCGTTACTGTCCAACTCTATAGTTTTTCTTGCTGATTCTTAGATATAGTTATATTATTTCCCCTAATATAAATTACATATGTATATTGAAAAATATCCTGATTTTATCATCTCTTCTCTGATGCATCATTTTAATCTTATCATTATCCAAGAATCAAATCATGTATTGATACCTTTTAATTGAAGAACTTTCATTAGATTCTATTGAAAATTTGTCTTTAAATTGGAGATATCTCTTTTGTACACTTGTACTGGCTAATTCATAGCATTATAATTAATTTGATGGCTCAAAACCAAATACAAATATTTCAAGTGAATAAAATGAGAGGAATTCTTATTTTCCTCTACATAAAAACAGGATATATATAAAATCTATATATAAAAATACAGATAAATAAAAACATGGCCTCTTACACCAATAATCATTTTTACCCAGAGATAGCTTCATTTTCTTTCTCAGTCTGCAATCAAGTATCACTTATACTGGTCACTAAAATGACAAAATGACAAAATTACATTGCAAAATAGAGAGTCACTTCATAGAGAAGTATAATAAAGATAAAAACTGAGGGAATAATCTCTAAATGAGATAATTGCAAGTGCATCATGAGATGCAAGACAACAGCATGCCTGCTCTGATCTTACTTTTATAAGAGTAAAATTCTTCCTTTTTTTTTAATGGCACCAGGGTTTGAACTCATAGACCTCATGCTTGCCAGTCAGGCACTCAGGCCACTGAGCTAGATCCCTAGCCCTTGTATTTTTGAGACAGGGTCTTACTATGCCTGGAGCTCACTTTGTAGGCAAGGCTGGTCTCAAACTCACAATGATCCTCCTCTCTCAGCCTCCTGAGTGCTGGGATTACAGGTGTGAGCAACCACGCCTGGCAATTCTTCCCTTTAAACAGGAAAGAAATTGTATTTATGATTTGTTATTGGAAACGGTATTTCTAATTTGTTCCTTTTGGTATTACTTTCTATTATATTATTCTAATGTAATACATTAATAAATTATTGTATGAGTTAAAATTATTAATATCAACTTCAGATATAATCATATATACAAAAACTGTCAAAAATGTTAACAGAGTTGGAAAATACAACACTGCATTACAAGTATTACACATTGATTTATATTTGGATTGAGATACTGACTTACAATAAGGAAATAAGACAATTTAATTATTTAACAACCAAATGAAGGAGCTTACTCAGATAATCATTTCATAATTTTAGATCAAGTTTCTTGTATTTAAAATCCATTTGTGATTAAAATCATTAGAGCCAGGCATGGTGGCACATGCCTGTAGACTCAGTTACTAGAGGATGAAGAACAACAGTGGTCAGAGTATTAAAAGCATAATATTAAAAGCTGTTAGAGAAAAGAAACAGATCACCTACAAAGGAAAACCCACCAGAATCATGACAGACTTCTCAATACAAGTCATCAAGTCAAGAAGAGATTAGGGTGAAGTATTTCAAGTCCTAAAAGAAAACAACTTTCAATCCAGATTGATGTACCTTGCAAAACTAACTTTCAAAATTAATGGAGAAACAAGATACTTCCATGACAAAGAACAATTCAAGGAATTCATGACCACCAAACCAACCCTACAAAGAATACTGAAGGACATTCTAGAGAGAGATAAAAATGACCATGTTTCCAGGAATAGCAGCAGAGGGGGATCACCAAGCAGGGTGGACAATTGAATGGAGGGAAAAGTAGGCTGCCAATGGCAGGAAAATAGCATGGCAGAGGCAATGCAGTACAAGATGGCCATAACCATTAATGTAGATGGCCTCAATTCACCAATAAAAAGAAACAGGCAGAGTGGATCAGGAGATAAGATCCATCAATATGCTTTATACAAGAAACACATGTAACTCAAAAGAAAATTCATAGACTGAAAGTCAAAGGAAAGGAAACAATGCTCTATGTGACAGGGAGCCAGAAAAAAGTAGGAATATCTTACCCATCAACTGCAGAATGGAAAGGAAAGATAAGGTATTTTTTATACAATGGAAAGCTCCTCAGCAATAAAGAAAGATAACCTCAAGGCTCTTGCAGATAAATGGATACAACTTGAGATCATGTTCATGGGTGAAATGGTTCAGAGTCACCTGGGTGAACATTGTGTTGTCTCCCTAGTATAAAAAACTAAAGGAGTTAGTGCAATCCACAGTGCAAAATGGATATTGTGAAGGTGAAAAGGAAGGAAATGTCTAAAAGGGAAGGCAGTAGCCATTGTTAATCTATTATCATGTTTTCAAACCCTGTATTGTTTTCATTTTTCTATTAGGTTTGTTTTTATTCTGTTTTGTTTTGTTTGATTTTGTTACGTTTGGTGGTATGGACAACTACTTGAAAGATAACAAAATATATTATGGTGGCCATTATTGATTTCCTACTGTCTTGCTTCAAAGCCCTGAATTGATTTATTTGTTTTGTTTTGATTGATTTTATTCTATTTTGTTTTGTTTGAATTTATGATGTCTGATGATATAGGCAGCTACTTTGATGATAACAAGAGGCATTATGGTGGCCACTGCTGTTTTCCTATTATCTTGCTTTGAGGTCCTGTATGGCTTTCATTGTTTTGTTTTGATTGGTTTTATTCTGTTCTGTTTTATTTGATTCTGTTATGTCTGATGGTATGGGATGTTATTTTGATGATGGCAGGAGGCATTGTGCTGGCCATTATTGATTTCCCTTTGTCTTGTTTTGAAGTCCTGTGTCATGTTCATTATTTTGTTTTGATTGAGTCTTTTTTGTTTTGTTTCACTTGGTTTTATTCTCTTAAAAAATTCAAAAAATAAATAAATTCTGAAAATAAATATCTTTAAAATCATTTATAAAATTCATATTTCTTTATGAAACATTTAGAGATTTTGTTTTGTCACCCAAAGGAGCAAAAGTATTCTTTAATGTTAATCCATTTTATATCTTACTGCAGATTAGGACTAAAAAATTAATCAAACAAAAATTATATAAATAAACATTGACAACAAGAAATAAAGCTCCAATTATTCATAAAAATAAATGGAAACATAGAAAAGTAGAAACATAATAAGTTCCCAGATAAATATATAAAATATAAAGATCAATTACAAAGTCAAATATTTTTAGTTTATTCTCTTGATATTCAATTAATCTGGACTTCACTTAGGCATGTATTTTTCCACAAATTGATGTAATGGAAATATGACAATTCTAAAAGATAGATTTCAGTAATAAAGAGTAATGACACACTTTTATACAGAACAGGCAAGTTAGACTTCATTAGTATGATTAGAAAAGTCTAAAATAAAAATTTTCCCTATGAAATGACTAAAAAATATGAAATAAAAATATGGACAAATATGGAGAAAAGGAATAATTTCACAGTATTTCTGTCTAATTGATTTTGCATTAACCCAATGACATTATTATTTAAACAACACTGAATTCTAAAGATGACTCTGCAAACACTGTTATTCTATGGGTAACTAAAGTAGAAATATAAGTAAGTTTTACAAACAAGATAATTTTTAAAAATTCAACTATTATTGGTCTAGGTGAAAGAAGTGAGGAAAAGGAGGCCAGATATTATATGAATGGCAAATTCATAGAGATAGAAAGAAACTACTCATGTCCTGTGGGAATGAGAATTTTTAGGAAATAAAAATAAATGGTTTTACAGACAATATGAAAATATCCTAAAAATTATGTGGGTTTGTAAAACTTGGTTAATTTACATTAAATCATGAAATTCCAACTTTGAAATTGTTTAGTGATATGACATATAAAATATGCAACACATTTGTTTGAAATATTTTGTCAATAATTCTAATCAAAATAATCATCATTTTAGTAAAGATTATTTATTTCATTTACACTTACCATTTGAGTGTGACTCAAGTAAATAACTTTGGCATCAGAATCTTTAAAGTTTTCTTTAATTTTATTTTATATTTTCTTTTCTTTTTAATGAATGTCACTCTAGAAGAATCTGTAGTAAATCCTGTGCATGTATGCTTAAAAATAATGAACCTTATTCAGAAATATGTAACCAAAAGTAATGAGTAAAATATGTCCCATGAGTGTTTTCCTTTTATTCATTTTTTATTTTAAAGAGAAAAATGAAAATAAAAATGAAACTGTTTAAAAACAGGCTAATAGAAGAGTAACAATAATTAATACATTGCATATTGTTATTTTCATAGTAGTTACTCAGATTACAAGGTATAGCCATGAAATATTGTCCAAACAATATTCCATGAGTTTTTAAAGAAACTGAATTGATCTCAGTATTAAAAAAAATAGGAATGTAAGTTAAAAGAGAGAACAACTTTAATTCTACTGAAGCAAGATAATTAATTTGATAATGTTGTTTTTGTAAAACATTTGTAAATTTCAGGAATGCCAACTTTTCTCTAGAGCAATACACACAATAAATGAAAGCAAAATTTTTCAAAAGTTTTTGCTGCTGAAAAAATTTTCTTCTATGATACTATTAATATCTAATATACATGACACTTTCAACTATGGTTTTAATGAAATAAAAACACACTGATTTGATTTAATTTAAGATTCCTAGGAAATATATGAGATAACATTTATAAAATTTAAAGAATAAATGGCTATATAATTTTTAAATTTATATTAGTGTTTATTATACATTTATTTTGAGTTATTTTCACTCCTTTTTATTTAACTGCAAAAGAAGTATATACTAAAGATAACATGGACATGGTGCTTCTAAGTATTATTGGAGCATTGTCACATCTACACAGTACAGAGCATATATGTCCCCAATATGTCATGTGTCTACACCTTGGTGTGTGAGTTCTTCTGGTTAAATTTGTTCCCAAGTATTTAAAAGACCCTCCTGTCTCTTTGCAATTTCCCAGAAAATATTAGACTTCAGAGGATTTGACATTTGTTTGGCTTTGATAATGTTTTAATCTAGTACAAAATAAATTGCTCTGAGCTTTTTCAGTACAAATTCCAAAACTCAATTTGATACGGTAAATTGAAACTAAATTTTCAATTTTGTGTAATATAAGATTTCTCATTCTAAAAGATGCAAAAGAAAGAACTCTTCTAAGGTTTCAGATCCAAGTTTTTCAGTGGGAGCATGAACACCATAAGTGATATAAATTTTAAGTTATAAAATAAGATTCATGGGGAATAGTTCCCAAGAAAGAAACAGCTAAGCTTCAATAATACCTTGAATTCTCAGTCCAAAGAAACATCATAGTTGATCTGGACATACATCAAAGGTTCCAGGAAGAATTCAATTCCTAGTAGATCTGCTTACACAAGAAAAAAGAACAGGACGAATCCAGGCAGCTGTACAGTTGTGGAGCTTTGTATCAGAACCAACTGTTTGAAAGTACGAAGAGCAAGGAAGAAAGGAGACTGCACAATTACCAAAATTTGATTGGTAATTTAGTGACAATCAGAAGTTTCCCCATTCCTTATCAAATTATACACACAATGGCATAATTTTGGAACAGTTTCATATGTGATGCCACCCATAAACACTTCCCTTTAATTTGCTTTAAAATGTATTTTTTTTAGCATAAAAGTGTTTTCAAAATCACAATAATATCTACTTTTTGTGATTGGTTTATGTTTGTGATGCATAATAATTTTATTTGTTGGGAGAACTGGTATATATTTATGGCATATCTTTGTCCTTTTGGGTCCTCTTCTCTACTCTCCTTGCCCTTTGATCTCCTTCCTCATCTCCAAAAAGTCTGCTACTTTGGTTCTTATTATCTAATTTTTCAGACTATTTTTATAGTCATATTATGTAATTAAATAAATCATGCCAGGTGCAGTGGCACATTCCCATAATCCCACACTCAAGAGGCTGAGGCAGGAGTATCTCTATGAGTTCAAGGCCAGTCTGGGCTACATAGTGAGTTGGAGAGCATCCTAGATTACATAATCAAGTGGTGTCTCAAAAAATATAACTTATTAAAATTTGTTTACACAAGGGACTTCTTTAAAAATCTAAATAATTCTCACATCATTTCATACATGTCGCATCACTTATTCATATTGAATTTTTTGATAAAATCATTACTAGGTTTAAGAAGAGATATTTTATTTTGTTTTGTGTTGAAGTCTTTACAATGTATCACCAATATAGTTTAGTTACTCTGTATGCCAAACACAGTGACTTAATTATGGCATAATTTAAGCCCAGATAAAACAAAATATTTCTTTATAAAAGGACACAATGTTTTTATAAACATATATAAACATACATGAAATTTCAAATTTTTAAACTATAAATTCTTATG
>RJWT010018414.1:0-18850 GCA_004365215.1 Cuniculus paca
ACCCACATATATTAACTGATTATATGCAAATATCAGCCAAAAACTAGAAGTGTCTATGTTAAATATTTAGAAATTTTTTGTTAAATCTCTGTATCCTTCAAACAGAAACAATTCCCCCTCTCCCTCCCCATCACTCTTCCTTCCCTAAAAACAATTTGGGTCCCCTCATACCCATTTTTTAATAATAACTGGCTTTCCACATGCTGAAGACTTAAACTAGACCCATGCCTATCACCATGCACTAAACTAAAGTTAAAATGGATCAAAGATCTAAATATTAAAACAGAAACTTTAAATCTACTGGAAGACAAAGTAGGTAGAAATCTCAAAGACATAGGGGTAGGCAGAGAGTTCATGAACAAAACCAAACTGCACAAGAATTACTTCAAAGAATCAACAACTGGGATCTCATCTTATTAAAAACCTTTTGCACATCACAAGAAATCATCAAAAGAGTGAAAAAAACAACCCACAGAATGGGAAAAAATTTTAGCCAACTGTCCCTCAAAGGACTTCTATCCAGAACATAAAAAAATTGGGCCCCCCAAATTCAAAGATCCAATCCAAAAATGGGCATTTGAGATGAATACACACTTCTCAGGTGAAGAAATACAAATGGCAAATAAATATATGAAAAAATGTTCAACATCATTGGCTATTTGAGAGATGCAAATTAAAACAACCTGAGATTCCATGTCACTCCAGAAAGAATGGCTATCATCAAGAAATCAACCAATAACAAGTGCTGGTGAGGCCATGGGGAAAAAGGAACCCTTCTTCACTGTTGGTGGGAATGTAGACTGGTACAATCAGTGTGGAGATTCCTCAAAAACCTAGGATTGGAGGTCCCATTCAATCCAGTTATTCCCATTCTGGGTATTTACCCAGAAGAATTAAAAACATCAAACCACGGCAGTTTATGTGCCCCCATGTTTACAGCAGCACAATTTATAATAGCTAAATCTTGGAAACAACTCAAATACCCATCAACCTCAGAATGGATAAAAAAAGATACGGTATTTTTATATAATGGAGTACTACTCAGCTATAAAGAAGGATAAACTCAAGACTTTTATAGGTAAATGGATACAACTTGAGACCACATTCATAAGTGAAATAAATCAGACTTGCACATGTAAACATCCTATTGTCTCCTTAGTGTAAAAAACTGAAAGAGTAAATAAGATATTGTGAAAGTGAAAGGAGAAGAAACTGCTCAAAAGGAAAGAACAACTGGGATGGGGGAAAGGAGAAAAGGAAGAAGCGAAAAGATTTTATATATATATATATATATATATATATATATTATATATATATACACATACACACACACATATATATACACACACATATATATATACATACACGCATATACACAAGACAGATAATTATGCTACCAATTTCTGTTAGCTCATCAAAAAGACAGGTTTGTGCTTTGATCATTTTTTTTCATGCCTGTATCTTGTGATCTGAGCAACTACTTTGAAGGTAACAACACACACTATATTAACCATTGTTAATCTATTATTTTGTTTTGAAATTCTGTCATCGTTTTTATTTTTTTCATTTTAAAATTTTAAAAAATAAATTATTATTTTGGCAACCTTAAATACAATACTACAAAGTTTGCCAGTTTTCTCACATTAGTACTTACTGATTCTATTTCCTAAAAGCTATATAGTCTGGTGTGATGGTGCGCACCTGTAATCCCAGCACATGGGAGGCTGAGGCAGGAAGAGTGCTGTGAGTTCAAGATCAGCCTGGGCTACAAAGTGAGTTCAAGGCCAGCCTGAATTGCATAGTGAAACCCTGTCTCAAAAATAAATAAATAAATAAAATAAAAGCTATATAACTTCCAACCCCTAATAATATTGACTATGCTATTAATATTTTCATGCCTTAGAAAAATATTTTTCCATAGAATTGTATCTAACAATTTTCATGCTATGTTAGAAAAAAATCGTTCTTTTTACAAAATATACAGCTTCCTTCTTGGACAAAAGTATAACTGAAACAGAAGGGTACCTAAAATCATCAAAACAAGCTAGTAAGAATTGAAAACTTCATTTGCAAATTAACACAAAAAGGTAGGCTGAGGCAAATAATTGATCATTAATGTCTCTTTAGAGAAAAAAGTGTCCAGCATTCCCTATAAAAACCATTCTGAGATATATTCTAAAGACTAGTTGTTTTTTAGCAATTTACAGAGAGAAGTCAGGCTATTATTTTAATTTGGTGTATTAAAATGTTTTTAAAAGTTATGAATTCCATCAACCAAAACACAGCCAAAATTGCTCCAGAAAAATATCTTCATAAAGGAAACAATAAAGCACATCCCCTAAATCATTAACATGTTTCTTCCTTAAATATAGTAGTAGTCTCCATTAAAAGTATAAAAGAGATCTCAACTTATTTAAATTTATACAAAATGGTATTTGAAAGACTTACAGGATTAGCCACATCAGTCTAGAATTTAATGACATATAGTCAGATGACAGTGAGGACTTTCAGTCAGTCCTTCCTAACCTGGAAACCAAAATCCAATGCTTGAAGAGAATGTCAAACCTATCGAAAGTCTTCTGCTTACATCAAATTTCTCTCAAAGGAATCTTTTAAGAAAAATCAACAAGCCATTCAAACATCAGAGTACTAACCTTTCCTGAATCCCTAATAAAATGTCAAACAAATTCACACTGCCAGACCAACAGCCACTTTAATGAAAATGTTTTGTTAAGAATTTAGAAAGAGAGGAAAGACAGGGCAAAACAAAGAGAAAAGGAAAAGTTTCCCAACTTTAACAAATACTATCATCAGAACTATTATAAAGTTTTGGTCCTGGGCATTAAGCAAACTTTGCAAAACAAGTAAATAAACCCAATAAATAAAATACTATGGAATGTGTCAGTGTTACAATTTTGAAGAAGTACTGATGGAGATGAGTGAAGTATAAAGAGAATAAGTAAAATAATTTTTCACTTCAAATGATAAGTAATGAAATTCAACAAACTGTATAAACATTCATTCATTGGCTCATTCCATCCTCCTCCCCAATAATTACATAATCTATGCTCACCTTACAGTCCTGTTTGTAAATCTGTTCAGTGTCTTCAGCAAATACACACAGCACTGCACTTTTATATTCACTGTCAACTGCCTGATTTTTTCCTTTCATTTATTTTATTTTTTTTATTTTATTTTATGAGACAGGGTCTCACTGTGTAGTTTAGGCTGGGCTTGAACTCATTAGGTAGCCCAGGCTGTCCTCAAACTTGCAAGGATCTTCTGTCTCAGCCTCCCAAGTAACAAGATCCATCTCTTTTTATTCACTGAAGAACTGAGGTTGGTGGACCTAAAAGTTATATAGATCAGTCCTCTTGTGGTATACACCATTCCTCAACATTTCCACAAACAGAAACAGGTCTGTTGTGGCTTCCTGTATCTCACCCAAAATCCACATGCTGAAACTTAATTCCCAGTGACAGTGTTAGAGGTGAGCCATTTAAGAAGTGATTAAATTACAGGGGCTACACCCTCATGAATGGATTATTGTCATCATTTTTAAAAAGCCTCCAGAAGTTGCTTTGTTCTCTCTTACTCTTTCCCTTCCACCTTCTGCCATGTGAGAACACAGTAACAAGGCACCATCAATAGGGGAAGGTGTCTCACCAGATTAATCTGCCAGGGCCTTGATGTTGGACTTTTGAGCCTACCAAACAGTGAGAAAGTGATTTCTATTATTTATAAATTATCCAATTTCAGGCATTCTATTATAGGAGAATAAATAGTCTAAGACAACACCCTGAAAAAGGTGAATATCCATTCTATTTCACAGAAAGGTTTTCCATTCTGTGTTCCAACACCATGAATGAAAATGACTACCTTTTGGGACAATGTATTCCACTTCTGAGCAGCTTACACACAGTTTTTACACTGTCCCTAAGTCCTGTGGCTTCTGTGCATTGGTGCTGCCCAGGAAGAACAAATCTGGGCCTTCAAGCTCACACGACGGTCCTTTGCACAGTGAAAGAACATGTCACCCAGCTGCTCTTCCTGAAACGTGTCCTGAGTTCCCTTGCTCTCCTAGCCCCTCTCTTTGAAATACTTTGTACTTTATTTGTAAACAACTACAACTGTAAGATACTTTTTGGGAGCAGGTGTGTGTGTGTGTGTGTGTGTGTGTGTTTGAACCCAAGACCTTCACCCTGAGTTACATTCCCAATTGTTTTATATTTTGATACAGGGTCCTGCTAAATCACAGTTAGCCAGGCTGGGCTTGAACTTGTGATCCTCCTGCCTTGGCCTCTGAGAGTGCTGAGATTACAGGCATGCACTGCTGAACTCGGTTTTAAAATGGTTCTTATTTCTGCTTTTTATAGTCTATTTCCATGATCAGGCGAAGTATTTCAAGAGCAAATTTGCTCCAGTTAATCAGACTTTCATACTGAGATCTTGATAAGCAGATTAATGGAAACAAAAAACCTCTTTCCTCAATATTTCTTTAAATTTAATTAATCATCTCACAAAAGCAAAGCACCTCTCAGCAGCAGAAACAAAGAAAAATCACAGGTGGATTGGCACGTTCCACAGCATAAATGAAAACAATAAAACTTTCCAATCTGTATTCAATTCTCCTTTTCTAAAAGCACCATGGTACCTTAACAAGTCCTCTGGAAGAGCACTTCCCCTACAGTAACTCAGGCCTCCTTGTTACTAGACTAGATCCTGCCTTGGTCTCTCATTAACTGGCACCATGCTTGATGACTGTACACATGTAATTCTTGTGTCTGCTAAATGAAAGCGATTGAGGGCATTTTGTCATCTATCTGGATAGTCTTCATGTCTCAATACTCAATACTCATCAAAATCATTCTTTAGCATAAAAGTGCATTAAGAAAAATAAATTACTAACTTTCCCCAATTCTGAAATTATGATGCCTTTTCAGTTTAAAAGACTAACAAATTAGGGTCCAGGGATTTAGCTCAGTGGCATAAGCGCCTGCCTGGCAAGTGTGAGGTCATGAGTTCGATCCCTGGCACAAAAAAAAAAAAAAAAACCTAATGAATTTCAAAAAGTATTGCATAATTGGTGAGATAAAAGCAGCTAGGGAAAAAAATCTTTTTTCTAAACAAAGGCCTTGGCATTTTAAATTCCAAATAAAATTCAGTAACAATGTGCAGTTTTTTTGCTCTTTAATCTATATGCTAAATAGCTATGTTTGGTTACTTTCTTTTTTTTTGCAGCACCAGGGATGGAACTCATGACCTTGCACTTGCCAGGCAGGTGCTTATGCCACTGAGCTAAATCCCTGTCCCTGTTTGGTTACTTTCTTGGGAAGTAATTTTTATTTGTAGAGAAGTTATTAAATTGTACACATTATACATAAAGGTCCATATTGAAACAAATCACCATACTTCAAATTTTGATCTATTATACATTTACCACAAATCAGCTATTCTGCTATATTATTTAAAGGTTTGCTATCCTCACAGTAGTTTCTTTACAAAATACAAGATCTCTATGAGATGCACTAAATTTCTACATCTGCAAGGATTAATTCCAGGTTGGTGAACAATTAGTGGACAAACATTCTCTGCCCTACTCATTTATTTAGCTCTGACTATTCTAAGTATCTTCCTCTTATAGCTCCTACTAGGAGTTACATCTACTTACAAAACACTATAAAGTTGCCATAAAATTACATTAGTATTTAAAACAGATGTACTGACAGCTGGGGTGGGGGGACCTCAACCTATTCAGGAAGAATTCTGAAAAGTTAACCTAATATAAATGAAAAAAATAGTGAAATCTCAACAAAATTTATGTCATCTTTATAAATTTTTAAATAATTTTTCTTACAATTAAGACAAAAGAACAGAAGACCATTTTGTAACAAAAAGCTATGAGAGACAACAGCCCTATAAATCAAGGTTGTAGGGGGAAAAAAGCAAGCAATTACTATATACTCATTACAAAATACTATGCTGGGAAGTAAGAGCAAGATTGTTATTTATCCTTATAAAGCAATAGTTCAATTTATATGCAGTTGATGCTTCTAAAAAACAGGTCTTTAAGATACAAAGATACTTTTAGACAAGTTTCAACAGAAAGATTTGTCCATAATCATTACTGCAAAAAAAAACAAAAAGTAAAAACTGCCCACTACCAGCTATTAAGTTTAAATTGTCTGCTAACTGGACTTAGAAAATGATGTATTAGAAAAAATATCTATTTGTTAAAAGAGTCATTGCATTTGTAACTACTTAGATTATATACAGCTAGCAAAACAGAATTTTTTCTTTAAATAAGAATATACCAGGCCGGGCATGGTGGCTCACGCCTGTAATCCCAGCACTGGGGAGGCTGAGAGAGGAGGATTGGTGTGAGTTTGAGACCAGCCTAAGCTACAAAGTGAGCTCAAGGCCAGGCTGAATGGCATAGTGAGACCCTGTCTCAAAAACACAAGGGCTGGGGATCTAGCTCAGCAGTCTAAGCGCCTGCCTGCCAAGTGCAAGGTTGTGAGTTCAATCCCCGGTGCCGCAAAAAAAAAAAAAAAAAAAGAATATACCAGCTAATAAATAAAAGAATGGCAGAACCACTACTAAATTACTGTATTTATTTAAGTTTTGACCATCAATAACAACTTACACCAATAGAGAAACAGGAAACAACCTGAAACACCCTGTGTCTCCCAAACAAAAACTAAAACACCAACTATTAAACTGCCTCTCAAAAAAAAAAAATCAAATTTGAATCTGTTGAGCTTTTACATACAACAGAGAAGTTAGAGGAACATGTTAAGTATTGCAACGGTAAGCCAGTAAGTCAAAATCAAACAAACTACAGAAATTACTGTAAGATAGCCCTCAACAGGCTGAGGCAGGAGGATCACTACAAGTTTGACCCATGCTTGGTTCAGAGTTCAAAGCCAGCCTGGACTACAAAATGAGACCCTGTCTCAAAAAAAAAAAAAAAAAAAAAGCTGTAAGACAAATTACCTGGCTTCATCATACTGGAAGGAAAAAAAAATAAGGAGAGAGGGCTACTATAATTAAAAGATACAATGAAATACAAACCACAACTTAAGAAAATAATCTATTCACCATAGCATCAAAAAGAATAAATAAGCCAGGTGTGGTGGAACAAGACTGTAATTCCAGCACTAAGTAGCCAGAAGCTGGAAATTCCAAATTTGAGCCCAGCCTGGGCAACTTAGCAACACTCTACCTCAAAATAAAAAATCAAACATGGTCTGGGGACATAGCTCAATGCAAAGGTCCTAGGTTCAATCCGCAATATTGGGGCAAGGTGGAATAAGACTGAAACAAAGAAATAGATAGTGGATGGAGGGCGGAAATACTATGCAGGACATTATAACAATTAGAAAAATGTAAACATGAGCTCTATGAGATAACAGGCATCAATATTAAACTCTCCAAGTATGATAACTGTCGGTCACGTGGCCTGCAATGAATCCTCTAAAGTTTAAGAGGAGGTGAATACATATATATGCTTAAATTATATATATAAAAGAAAATCATGATTCTAGATGGAGAATTGAAAATGAGAACTCTGAACAAAATGTAAATTAGCACAGGTTTATTGGAAAGCAATGTAATGACATCTTAAAAACTGAAAACACTAGCTGGGCATGATGGTACATGCCTGTAATTCTAGCACTCAGGAAACTGAGGCACGAGGATCACTATGAGTTCAAGGCCAGCCCAGACTACAAAGTGAGTTCAAGGCCAGCCTGAACTGCATAGTGAAACCCTGTCTCAAAAAGAAAAAAAAGTGCCTAACTTATCAGAGTCCAATAGAATTAAAGACTGTCCTTGATGTTCAGAAGTTCTGCACAGAATTCTTTATGACTGTTCCACATGGCAACTGTTAATGCTGGAAGTTGGAGTCAGTTTCTAATACAGGCCCAAGCCACTGACTGTATTGTCTGGTTACATGAGCTTCCTAGCTCCTTGTAGACCATTAGCTCCTTGTGCCAATCCCTTGGAAACAAGGAGTCAGGTCCAGGTAGCACAGGTCACAGAATGAGCCGGAGCAACTTCTCTGCCAAAATTAGTCCAATAAATTGGACTGTTGCCATCTTCTGTCTGTATGAGTCCATTCATCTGTACATCTGGCTTTCTCTAACTCACTGCTTGTTTATTTCCTTGCTTCAGAAGGCTAACCAAGCTGGGTGTAGTGATGCATGCCTGCACTCCCAGCACTAGGAGGCTGAGGCAAAAGACCAGCCTGGGCTACACAGTGAGCTCAGACCAGCCTGAACTATATAGCAAGATTCTATCTCAAAAAACAAAAACAGTAACATTAAAATAGAAGGCTATCCAAAACATACAAACAATTCTTTAAAAAAGGAATTGCTTTAAAATTTTATTTTATTTTACTTTTATTTTACTACTCTACTTTTGTGCTTGAAATGCTCCATAACAAAGTCTTCATTAAAAAAGGACAAAGATTTTTTTGAAGTTCCAGGGACACAATTCTTTACAAGTCACCTATCCTCTTTCTTTCCCAAAAGGGGCCAGGGATTTAGCTCAATGGCCTAAGTGCCTGCCTGGCAAGCGTGAGGTTGTGAGTTTGATCCCTGGTACCACAAAAAAAAGAAAAAAAATTTTTTAAATACCAGCGCAATGGGAGGGATGAAGATGGGGAACAGGGGAGTGGCCAGACTGGATGGCTTAAATATAAATGCATGAGGAATTCTTTATGAAGTATCAATGTGACTTTGTCATAAAATGAGGGAATACAGGAATGATATAAAACAAAGAACTTGTCTGATATTGCCTTGTTACAGCAGTGCCTTAGAAATTCCTTAATTTGCATATTTAAAGTTCCTAAGATTATAGCTTTTTCTCTTGTTGGCCGTATAGAAAACTTTTAGTCCACAGTTGTGCCTTACTGTCCCATTAATATCATATTCTTTGATTTATGACTTAAAAAAAGAAACTTTTAGTCCACAGTTGTGCCTTACTGTCCCATTAATATCATATTCCTTGATTTATGACTTAAAAAAAGAAACTTATACAAGAGTGCAAGGAAAGGAAAATATTTTACAATGTGGTTTGCAATGGTTAAAAAAAATTTTAGGTTGGGCATGGTGTCACACACCTGTACTCCCAGCACTCAGGAGGCTGAGGCAGGAGGATCGCTGCAAGGTCAAAACCAGCCTGGGCTACAAAGTGAGCTCAAGGTCAGCCTGAACTGCATAGTGAGACCCCATCAAAAAAGGCCAAAAAAAAAAAATTTAGAAACTATTCAAATATCCACCAATAAGTGTTGGGAAAATAAATTATGGTAAACTCACATGAAATATATTATGAGGAAAGAAATAGATATGAATGTAGATGAAATAAAATGGGGTGTGAGTTTATTACTGCAGCAGCAATTCTTGGATAACAAATACTTGGATGTTTATTTTACTACTCTACTTTTATATGTGCTCGAAATTCTCCATAACAAAGTTTTCATTAAAAAAGGATAAAGATTTTTTTAAAGTTCCAGGGACACAATTCTTTACAAGTCACCTATCCTCTTTCTTTCCCAAATTCTTTTTTTTTTTTTTTTTTTTTTTTTGCGGCACCAGGGATTGAACTCATGACCTCGCATTTGTCAGGCAGGCGCTTAGGCCACTGAGCTAGATCCCTAGCCCTTGTCTTTTTGAGACAGGGTCTTGCTATGCTTTTCAGGCTGGCCTTGAGCTCACTTTGTAGCCCAGGCTGGTCTTGAACTCACAACGATCCTCCTGTCTCAGCCTCCTGAGTGCTGGGATTACAGGCGTGAACCACCAGGCCCGGCCCAAATTCTTAATATAAACATGGAAAAGATTCAACACAATGTAAGCCATAAAAATATTAAGGTCCATCAATTTTTTTTTAAATCCTCAAGCCACGCATCAATAGAAGAGCCTCACACTTTCAAACATTTCAAGTCCAGTAGAGTCTTGGCAGCTCATCCTCATTGTGTTCTCACCAGCAAGCAGCCTTACATTTCTAATACAAGAACCACACTTCTCTGGCTAACGAAAGAAAGAAGTATAGAAATGATCACTGCCTAGGTAGGTGTGGTAGACAGCAAATGCCAACCCTCTAAGGGGCTAAGGAAGAGAAAACCAGCGAGAGGGAGGGAGGGAAGAATTTTGCCTATTTTAAACTTTGTTTTCTGTGAAGTTGTTCAGTTATTTCTTTTAAAGCTTTAAATATTATTTGTACCATGTATTTAGCCATTTCTGAATTATAACAGAAACAAGAGAGCTTGGAAACTACCCAACCCAATCAATATCTTTGATTAACAACAATGAAAAATGTTATCCAGTCCCTTAATTTCAAATTAAGTTGTTAGGAAGTATTCTCCTCGGTCTGATTTTCAAAGAGTAAATGCTCATTAAACACCTGCTGAAATGAGCTATAATAAATAAGTGGAACAAAAACTGGATGCCTGTCTTCAGGGCACTAAACCCCATAGTCCAACACTACTGACAGCCACCCAGAACCACCGCACAAACTCATTGCCCATATCGACACCACTTTGCTTAAACCTGGAGCAGAGATTTTCAAAACAGCTTCCTCTTTCAACAAGTTGTGTGATATTCATGAATTCCAAATCACTGGGAAAATATAGTGATTCATGATAAAATTAACCATGGTTGATATTAATTGCTAGATTTCTAGTATTTAGATCTCCTGCCCTTTTGGTCCTACTCCAAAATATTTCACAAAATTACAGCATTTGATTTTCATTCCAGAAACAAGACTATACTTTTTATACCTGAATTTCAAAAGAAAAGGGCTCTACACATTCTGCATGATGCCCAAATATCACAAATCAAAATATAACCTTTACTTGGAAGAGAATTTAAAATGATGATACAAACTATACCTTTAATGTGAAGAAATTTTAATTTTTTGCATGAGATAGTTATTATGGTTAAAAAGTCATCATTTAAGATATAAGCACTGAGTTGTTTATGAAGTGATATACTATTAGAAATTTGCTATGAAACAACACGGTGAGGGAGGCAAAACTGTATTATCTGTCAGAGAAGTACAGATAAAACAAGCTGGCCATGTGTGGATAATTGCAGACTTGAAGTAATATGATATTCTCACTTTTGTGTATGTTACATACTACCACAACAAAACATGTCATAAAATAAAATTATAGTGATAAATCAGCCTTCTCAGAGGCAATACTGTAAAGCAGTAGTAGCATCATTAACTACTGTAAACACAGAAATAAAAACTGTTCATGGTAACTGACATCATTATATCTATGGATACCATTACTCTGCTGAAGAAATTGCTGCATTTCAGTTGCATGGGATGATGGCCATAACTAATATCTGAATTGACATATTACATCCAAATAATTTTACATTCTAGAAATCTTTCTGGAAAATCAATTATATTTAACAAGTGTTTACTAACTACAAGACCATCACTGCTACTGGAATATTTTCTAATTCTTAATTACTTTCCTCAATAATCCATTCCTTTGACAATGAATACTAAAGCTAGAATTATAAGGAAAAATTATCTGTAACTATAAATCTCTTATGAAATTATAGATATGAAATTTTTAATTCAAAAAGAACAACATCACCAACTATTAGGCTACATTTGGTATATGAAACATAAAACTCATAGTTTCTCCTACTATTCTCACAACCCAAGATGGTTTTTTGTTTTTTTTTCTTTTCCAAGATGTTTTTCCTTCATAGCCATCAGATATCTCCCTTTCTTTCTAAGAACAAATTGCTTTGATGACTGAAGCTGATCTCCCTTTTTAATTATAGTAGATAATGAAGTGGCAGGTGCCTGACATGTTTAACACAACTTCTTTATCATTCATGTACAAAAGAGAAATGCCAGATCCGGGTTTAAGCTCTTCAAGCTCTTCATCAATCACCACTGTAACACTGGGCATGCAAATTGATGCCAGCCAATATATGTATCTGCTAAGCTCAGACACCCATCCCTAGTACCAAAACAAGCCCAAGGAAGTCACCAATGTTTCAAGTCTAATGATTCTTTCTTGACAACAGTGTACTTCTTGTGTAAAAATGCCTTTTATTTTGCTGAGATGAGAAACAATTAAGTCAGATCTGCTGTAACTTTTTACAAAACGCAAAACTGGTACAAAGTAGTATTTTCTTCTAGTGCCAAATCAGCTTATTTGTCGTGTTTTCAAAAAACCAGGAAGTAAGCCGGGCGTGGTGGCTCACGCCTGTAATCTCAGCACTCAGGAGGCTGAGACAGGCGGATCGTTGTGAGTTCGAGACCAGCCTGGGCTACAAAGTGAGCTCAAGGCCAGCCTGAACGGCATAGTGAAACCCTGTCTCAAAAACAGGGCTGGGGATCTAGCTCAGCGGTCTAAGTGCCTGCTCGGGAAGCGCAAGGTCATGAGTTCAATCCCCAGGTGCCACAAAAAAACGAAGAAGTACTGTTTTTAAATTCTTGCAAGTTCAGTTAAATGTAGTCATATCACTTATCAACAAACAAAAAAAACAAACTTAATGAAGACTACATACACATGGAAAATATAAGCACATTAAACATGGTCCCAACACTTTGAGAGAACATAGTATCCACCAGTTGGGAAAACCTAGTAGTGACTTACAAGAGCAGAGGATGACTACCAAATGCTCCGGATAGACCACATGCACAAGGGGAATGAAGTGAAGGGGGTGGGTGGTGAATCCAGGTCCAGAATAGGAATGTAATTTTGAAAAACAGAGAAGAAGAAAAGGATTCCAAATGAGGGAAAAATCAAAAGCATAAAGGTAGGGACAGTGCAATATATGTTTAAGACACGATTACGAGACCTATTTGGTTTGGGCTGAGGACAAGGTAAGACAACAAAATTGGAAAGTCAAGTTGGGCTGGGCTTGGAGGCCAAGCATTTGTCTTCAGTCTGAGAATTCTGAATGGAGATGGATGACATAAAAACAAGCACTAGTGTACAGACAGATGGGATAGTGATGTTCAGGATGGAGTAAGGAGAAAGCTTGGAAACTAGTTTGGGAGGGCCGGTTATGTTAGCAGTTCTGAAAAGACACCAAATACCAGAGTGACAAGAGGAAAATACTTCATTTATATAGCATTTCTACAGTTTACAAAGTACTTTTTGCTTATCTCATTTTTACCATTATCTCATTTTATTCACAGAATAATTTGTAAAACAGAACATCTGTTACATTTCACAAGTAAAGAATTGCTGTTCTGGGCATTTCCTCTTATGACTATCATTCAGTGTTTCTTTTTATGGCTGTCTGTCTCTTTATCACCAGACTGTAAGTTCTGGGAGGTATGTAGGGCCCTCACATTCCTACTGCCCCAACAAAGGGCCTGCCTTGCTGGATAACCTCAATATGTGATAGTGAGTGAAAAACACCTCCTCTTCCCCTACTCTTGTTCAATGATGTTGAATTTTTTTTTAACCAAAAGTTGTTTTTTGTCTTTGTGTTTTATGTTTCAGTTGTAAGTGATTATTCTGACAATGGAAAGCCCATGACAACCTGTCATTGTTACTGTTGCTGAGACAGGGTCTCAACTATGTAGTTCAGGCTGCTCTTGAACTTTCCACCCTCCTGCCTTGGCCCCCTCCAGTGATGGAATTACATGTGTATACCAACACACACAGCAAGGCTTTGACAATTTTAACACCTTTTCTTGGTACACCTCTTCTTGGCACTCCCTAGACAAGTCTTCTCTCCCTAGGTAGGAACAAGAAAAATTACACACAAAAAAAGTGTATATGGTTGCCTGTCACTTTTACAGTTCACTTGGAAAGTCATTCTAACTGATACATTAGATTAAGGACACAAAAAAGGTATTTGGGAATTTATTTCTTAAACAATGTTTTATTTCCTGCCACAGTGGAATGTATGTTGAGACAATCATACATATGGTTAAAGCCAAGAAAATTGGGCTCTGACAAGTGTGCCAGAAAGCAAGAAAATGCTTCAAGAGAAATAAAGACTTGTCAAAAGGACCACAAAGTCAGTCAAGAGCGGCTCTCACTGGACAAATCAGAGACAATTTATGCATCAACACATAATGTTAGCAACAGATTACAGATCATTAAATAAAATAGGAAAACTTGAGTTGGTATTAATATAAATAAATCAGTAAATCTTAAGTGTGATAAAAAATGGCGTAGAGTTACATAGTTTTGAACTACTTACCCACAAAATGCTAACTATAAATGGAAGAACAATTTTATCAGTAAAGAAGACTGCCAGACACTACTTAGGCAGCACCTAATCAGAAAGGAGACAAACTGAAATTGTATGTCACCGGATTGTACACAGTGACATAGCATCGTTTCTGTGCTACTCCTGCCAAAGATGTGTATAATCGTGAAACCATCAGACAAATCCAAACTGAGATACATTCTGCAAAATAACTGTCCTATAATCTCCAACCCACTGAGACATGAAAGTCAAAAGAAAATGGAAGATCTGGCAACTAAACACAAACACATGATTCTCAACTGACTCCTGTCACTCTTACCAAACATATAGGAAAAAGAAGGAGCTGGAAACTTTACTGAACTATTAATCAGATTTGAATGGGGTCTGAGATTTGATGGTGATGATCTGTCAGTGTTAATTTCCTGATTTTGGTGGTTATATTGTAAGGTCTTTGCAATGGAAATACATACCAGGGTATTCCAAAATGATGGAGCATCCGGTAGATAACTTACTGTCAAAAGTTCTGAAGGAGGAAGAAATAGTTTTCTGTAATAAAGTTTCTGGTTTTGACTATTTCCACTTTTTAAATTTTTTTTCAGTATTAGGTATTGAAATAAGGGACACAGTACCACTGAGTCAAATCCTCAGCCCTTAATTTTTTTATTTATTTTTTTTATTTTGAGATAGGGTCTTGCTAAAGTTTCCAGGCTGGCCTCAAATTTAGAATCCACCTACATCAGCCTCCACTGCACCTAGCTTAAAAAATATTTTTAAATGATTAGTATGTCTTCAAAATTGTTGTAGATACAATCTTAATGCATACATATATGTGTACTTTCTACTAAGCGTATTCTCTTCTTAAGAGTTGTACTAAATGAGTCTTCCAGAGCTGGGGATTTTGCTCAGCAGCATAAATGCCTGCCTGGCAAGTGCAAGGTCGTGAGTTCAATTCTCAGTACCAAAAATAAATAAATAAATAAATAAACAAACAAATAAATAAATAAATAAATATGAGTCTTCCAATTGGACACTGGAGAAACAATGTGAAACAGTATTTCATAACAACAACAACAAAAAAAGCAACTAAAACAGGTTTACATATAGTAACCTTGACTTCAAACTCCAGTTTACCACATACTCATGAGCTTGAGAAGATTTTTACCTTTCTGAGTTTCTACATTCTGCTCTATAAAGTACAGTAACTATCTCTTATACAGAGTCGCTATGAGAATGAAATTATATGACTTGTGTAAGACTGGCTTCCAGATATTAACTACTCAAAACTAGTCTTCTCTTACTTCTAACAAATCTACTTACATAAAGCTTACATCTACTTAAATTTGCTTCTCAGTAAGCCTAAGGAATAGGCTTCCTAATATCAAATAACTTTTCAGGTTAAAGAACTGCTAAGGATCCTTGTACAGATGAGGAAACAGAACCAACAAGACTTGAACTGCATGGTACAAAGGCAAACCATCTCCCATCAATACAGTTTCAGACTTCAGACACTCAGATATGCTCTCATTTCATCTCCAGAATGCAAAAGCAAGTATTATAATGATTTTACATATTTGGAAACCAAGGCTGAAGCAAGATTAAGAAAGCTACTCAAATTGAAGTCTCTCCAAGTCCAAGCTTCATTTCCCACTAAATGTTAATCTGAGTTACTTCCAAACAAGATTAAGACACTATACATATGTGTTTCAAAGATTTTTTTCTATCCTGTAATCCCAGCACTTGGAAGGCTGAGGCAGGAGGATTGTTGCAAGTTCGAGACCAGCCTGGGCTACAAAGTGAGTGCATGACCAGCCTGAACAGCATAGCAAGACCATGTCTCAAAAAGACAAAAAAAAAATTTTTTTTTCTATATCCTATACACTCAAGTAGTTATTTTCTTACTCTCAGAGTTCCCAGAATGTTATCACTGTAAAACTGAAATTGTTTAACCCCAAGGTCTTTGTCCATCAACATCCTGGGCAATGCATAATAATCTTACTGACTCCCTTACTGTAGATCTGTTTATTAAAAATCAGTAACAGTGTAAAATAAGGCAAATTTCTTAAAATCTCTTTAAACCTTAAGTAGTTTATCTTATTCTTGGCATTTAGAGCAAGGTTCTTAACCTGGAGTTCAAAGTCCACAAACAGAATTGAGGAGTCTGTAAATATGGATGAGAAAAATATTATATCAATTTTTACTAACTTCTAATTGAAATTTAAGATTTTCTTCAAATATGAATGTAGGCAACAAATCACTGTAACAGCAATAACTGAAACTTTACCACCACAGAAAAGCACACACTTTCACATCATACAGTCATCACAAATTACTGAGCATGTAACTGATTTCTTTTTAATTCTATGTATTTTAACTTTATTCTGAGAAGACTTCATAAGTTCATGTAAAGAGTACATGAACACCAAAAAGCCTAAGAACCCATGGTTTTAAACAATAAAGTTGTTAATCTGCTGAGAATTTGAGAGATGCAGGAAAAAGTTTGGTGCTAGATAATACAATCCAGTAGTCTTTGAGTAAGTTTGATTTTTACACATTCCTTTATCATTCAACAAATATTTACTTGGTTTCTACACTGTGTACTATACTATGTATCAGCTCCAAAGACAAAACATTATCCCTCTGCCTCAAACTAGTAAGAGGAGAGACACCCACAAGCAATCATAAAGAAAAAGAATGCTTTAAGTACTAAAAGAGGACAAAAAAAAAAAAAAACTTCAAAGAGATTCATTCTCAACAAACAAGCAAGTAAAGTTCCTCTAAGTATAGGGGAAACAATCAGAAAGCTATTCTGTCTTGGTTGCTCCTATAGTAGAATAGCATAAGGGAGTACTATAAGTCCTGGACCACCTAGCCTAAGGCAAAGACATTAAGAGAGAAGAGCTGGACCTTGGCTGGACTATGTTTCCCTGCCAGAGCAAAGCAGTTCGAGAGGCCCAATTTAACCCACTGTGAGACTGGCAAATGCTTTCTATTCCTGAGGTGCTTCACTAGGGTAACTCAGTGGCACAGCAACTGCCTGACAAGCACAAGGTCATGAGTTCGATTCTCAATACAAAAAAAAAGCAGCAGAAAAGTCATACACTGGAAATTTTTCTTAATTGTCTTTACACAAGAGAGATGGGGGAAGTGCACAAAAGGGTAACTGTGGGGACAGGTTTCAAAGATGACATTCACTTAATGTATGCAACCAAAACATAGTATGTGTGTATGCAATGATATTTTATCTATAACATATTTGTTTTTCAGGCATGGTGGCACACGCCTGTAATCCCAGCACTTGGAGGCTGAGACAGGAGGATCAAGAGTTGGTGGCCACCCTGGCTTATTGGTGAGTTCAAGGCTGGTCTGAACTACATGGCAAGACTCTAAATAAATAAATAAATAACATAACATAACATAACATAACATAACATAACATATCTGCTTTACACTAACTGAAAAAGTAGCAAATGAATATCTCTTTATACAACTTAACTTATAAAACGATGTTTAAGATAATTTGCTCAAAGCTTCCATGCTGAATTTTAATTCTATAATATCTGTTACACTATCACAAAATGACATGAGGTAAAAGACGAAATAATCCCAGGGAAAAGGTACAAAACTTATAAATATTTATTTTATATCTTTATCTTCAAAACTATTTTCCAGTATTTATCAGCACAATCAGAATTCAACATATTTACAAAACTTTCTTGACCAGCTGTTATGGTTGATACATTGTGTCACTTGAGAAGTTTAGAAGTTTAACTAAGAGACTCAGCAGGGAGCCAGGATCCTTACTTTGTAAATATCCTCAGCCTGTGCAAGAGGCGGGCAAGGAGATTTTGTGAGTGCTACAGGTGCCCAGTGTACAATATAAGGAAGGAAAAGAGGCTTGCACCACCACCCCTTTTGCTCTTGTTGCTTTGCTGTCTTCTGCCATCTGGAACTGTTGCCCCTGTGCCATGCCACCCACCTTGGAGTCAGCTGATTATGGACTGAAACTTCCACAAACTGTGAACTAAATAAAGCTTTCCTTCCTTAATTTTGGGAGCTGGGTATTTTGTACCAGCAACAAGAGAAAAGTAACAAAGATACAAGCCTTCTAGCTACTCACCTCCATCCCCTACTGAGCACCTCCTTTGTTCCTGGGCTACCCTAGGGATGGAGGAACATAACACAAAGCTCAGTTTTGACGGAAGGATTTTACAGTTCTGGAAAGAATCAATAGGGAAATTTCTGCAACACAAAACATTTAAAAATTAGCTGTAGAGAGAGATGGGCACAGTGGTACACACCTGTAATTCCAGCATTCCAGAAGCTGAGGAAGGAGGATCACCACAAATTCAAGGTCACTCTGGGATACATGGTGAGCTAAAAGCCAGCCTGAACTACATAGCAAGACCTTGTCTCAAAAAGAAAAACTAGAATCAAAGGAAAATAACTTTAATTTTCACAGACTCAATTTCCATGACCAATAAATCAAGTTCAGGAATAAATACAAATAATATATACTGGTTAAATATGGTGTACATCTATAATCCCAGCATTCTGGCAAGCTAAACCAGGAAGACTGAAAATCCAAGCCCATCCTGGGCAGCTTAGTGACTTAGTGAAACCCTGTCTCTAAATTAAAAATTAAA
>RJWT010018415.1:0-11401 GCA_004365215.1 Cuniculus paca
GCAGACCAAATATAATGCTACGCTATGCATGAAATGTTCAAATTTTTGAAATTCATGATGAAAGGCTACATGGGGAAATCATAAAACACACAAAAAAGATTTCAGCTCCCCTCCTGGATCTAAATTAGATTTTAGTGTTGGAAATTTGCTTAATAAAATTAATGAGAGACCTATCCAGTAGTTGATGACTATTTCTCTTTCCAGATCACGTATATATGAAATCTCACCCAACTTGCCCCTAAATGAAAACTCCATTTCTCATCTGCTCTTTTATCATAATGTTATAAGAGAAGAGAGAGGAAGGAAGTAGTAGATTATTTTTGGAGTTACAATTTATTACACATCAAGAAATAAAATGTATTTAACCTAAGTTAGGGAATGAAGTTGTATGAAAGTGAGGAGAGGTCTCATCCGAATTCTGAAAATTCTGAGCCATCCAACATTACAAAGGGAACAAATGTTGCCATATCTGTGTTTACTGAAGAGCAGATGATGAGCCCATGTGCAAATACTAGGCTCTTAACACTAATCAGTTACACCCAGTGTGTATTTTCTCTCTGTTTTACTTCTAAGTGAGCCCCTGAAATGTGCCTCTACTCAAAATCCAAAGAATATATTTGTAATGTACTGTAAATCCAGTCATATTGAGCTAGAAAATAACAGGACTACATGACACATAGTTGGCCATACCTAGGGAGTTTGTGGAGAGCAGAACAATTAGGTAATATTGGGCACACTAATTCTTTCTCAGACATGGTCTTGTAGAATTCTTATTAGGACTGTTAATCTATTCTTGATTATATTCTTTTTGCTTATTTTGACACATAATAATTTATACATTCAAGGGGTTCAATGTGACATTTTAATACACATATGCAATGTGTAATGGTCACATCAAGATAATTAGCATATCTATCACCTTGGACATTCGTTTTGAATGTTCTCATTTGTTGGAAACATTCAAAATCCTCTCCACTAGCTTATTAATGTTATTAACTGTTGTCCACCATATTTACTCTACTATTATGTTATAAAATGACCTAATACTAAAGAATATTAGCAATTATTTCTCCAATACAGCAGCAACTCTGTACCCTGACCTTGTATCATAGGTCATATAATTCAAATAGAATGAAAGGAACATGTAAAAATCTCTCAGCTTGTTTCTCTAGTTTTATATTTTCTAGAGCTCCATCTTTAGAATTCAACAGTTTTCTCAATCTTTCAATTACTGTTCTCATTTTCCATTTTATAAAGTTATGAAATGTTGGGAGTACTTATATTTTAAAATTGTGAAGGGTTTTGTAAATATTTTCTACAAAACATCTTGTATCATTCAAAATACAGCATAATGGTTTTTAGACTTCCTTGGGTTAAGCGCACCTGTTAAATTTTTCTACCCTAATTTAGAAGTCCTCAGTTTTATAATTTCTGTCTACTATCATTACAAAACCTGCAGAATCTCAATTTTCTGTCTCACTGATGTTGCTTGTTTGCTTTTCTGATTTTCTTTTCTTTCTCTCTCTCTTCTTTCATTTTTCTTTCTTTTCTTTTTTCTTTCTTTCTTTTTTTTTCTCTTTCTTTATTCTTCCCTTTCTATATAATGTTTCTGCCTAATTCCTATGCAAATTCTATGTATGTCAAATATATCTCATACAAGAAATTAAGAAATAAATATTATTTATTTTTCTGTACAGGAAATATCACAGATAATCACAAAACTTATAGTTTAGGGTAAGTAAATAGAGTTGGTATAAAACATTCTGTAAAGAACAAACATTATTGAGTACAAAATTGAGAAACTCATCTCTCAGTCTATAATGGCAAAAGAGTGAAAGAACTGAAAGTCCTTGAGATGGCTATTAGATACTTAAAAGAAGAAAAAATAAATAAACCAGCATTACCCACTATATGGTGCAAAGTCTAGCGAATTTCACTGAAATTACAGAACAAGGTAAGAGAACTGTCAGGGAGGCAAAACATGGTGATATTGCTCATCGGTAAAGTTTCAATATACCAATCTACTGGGGGAAAGGACAAATACATTTAATATAGAGCTACCTGGAAGATAACCTTAGAGATTCTTGTTGGGTAGGAATTTGTATTTTTCAACATCACTCCAGATATTGGGGAAATTACTGAAGCCCATGCATTTATGGTTGGGATTTAGACTTCTGCAGATTTAGTATTTAATAATAAATTCAAAATTTACTAGTTGTCTTGACAATAAAGGAAATAAAACGTTTAACAGCTGGAAGTCTCCATTTCCTTATCTACTTATATATAACTCAAATAATCAACTCACAGGGCTACTATGAAAATTAATTGATGTAACTTCTGTAAATTAATATTGGATCCTTATAAATATGCTTCTGAAACACAGTACTCAGTCAATATTAATATTACCATCTTCTTCACCATCAACAATAACTTCTGCTCAATAATTGTGCTCCTTTGGACAAATTAGACAAATTTTCTAAGTCTCAGATTCATTATCTGCAAATGACATTGTACCTCATCTAGCTATGGGACAGAAAACAAGAATAAATGCTTCAAAGCATGTTATGTATGTAAAAGTGGTGATCAAACTTCATTATCTATTATCTTCTGTTTCAGTGACTGAAAAGAATTATAATTCTGCTGAAGCATAGGAGACTGACAATCAAGAAAGACAGTTATTGAGGGAAACGAGCGTGGTTCTTCCAGGTGGTGTTTTATAATGGATGCTGTCATTTCTTCTCACACCAGTGCTATCATTTCTATAGTTTAAATGCACCTCCCAACATCATATGCTGGATCCTAATCACTAGCAGGATGGTATTAGGAGGCAGAGAAAGGGAAGGGAAGGGAAGAGAAGGAAAGGGAAGGTGAGGGTAAGGACGGAGGTGAGAAGGGAAGAAAGGAGAGGGAAGGGAAGGAAGTTTGGAGAGGTGATTAACTCATGAAGGCTCCACCTTCATAAATGAGATTAATAATACTTTGAGATGCAAGGGAGCTGACAGCCTCATTTTCTTTTATGATCTGTGTTTTCTTCCATGACAAAACCAGGTTCTTCCTGCCATCTTTTCTTTTTTAAACTCAACACATTAAACTTGTACTTATTTATAGGCTATCATGTAATGTTTCAATGTATGTTGTAATATTCAACTGAAGCATAACTCTCATCCACCATCTCTTTTTCATGCAAGTAATTACTTTCAAAATCCTTTCTTCTGGGACTTTTTAAAATACACAGTATTGCCGGGCGTGGTGGCTCATGCCTGTAATCCCAGCACTCGAGAGGCTGAGACAGGTGGATCGTTGTGAGTTCGAGACCAGCCTGGGCTACAAAGTCAGCTCAAGGCCAGCCTGAATGGCATAGTGAGACCCTGTCTCAAATACAGGGCTGTGGATCTGGCTCAGCGGTCTAAGCGCCTGCCCAGCAAGCAAAGGTCGTGAGTTCAATCCCCGGTGCCGCAAAAAAATAAATAAACAAGATAAAATAAAATATACAGTATTTGAAATATAATTATTTTAAATGTATAATGCATTACCAGTATGTATTGTGTAAGAAAAAGGGCAAGATATCATGAAACACTGAATTTGCTAGAAACTTGATCTTAGACTTTCCAGCCTCTAGAAATGAGGGAAAACAAATTCCTATAGTTTGTAAGTTATCTCATATAATGTATTTCATTATAACAGCCCAAATGGACTATGATGAGCTACCAAGCAGAGGACAAAATGCCTCTCTCTTTTGCACGCACATTAAACAGGAAGTCTTCACAGTCGTATTGTCTCCCTAGGCTGGCAGCTTCACAAATAAAAATATAAGATGCTCACTAAACTTTAAATTTCAGATGAACGGTACATTTTTAGTATTTTAGTGTTAATATACCTCACACATATTTTAGTATATCTCATGCAATATTTGGATATATGGATAGTGAAACAGTATGGTTGATCTGCAATTCCAATGTAATTAAGCATACTGTTGTGTTTTGGTTTTGGACTATCCTGCTGCTAAGGGCAGTACTTGATACTCATCTTAAGTGGGTTTACTAAATGCACAAAACTGCTCACGAGGGTTGTGTGAGTCCACAGCCTGGACAGTTCTGTATTCCATGAAGATATATGGGTGACTCTAACTGTAACCCTCCTCACAATGCATGTTTTTAAGGCTCGATCACAGAAATTGAGAAACTTGGATGATAAATTGTTGTCTATTTGACTAACCTGTAATTTTCCACAGTTGGCTAGATAATGTCAGTCATTTTAATTCCATTTCTCTGCATACCCTCTTTCTTGCTCTTTTTTCTCTCCTTGAGCTCTTCAGCATTTTCCCTCTCTGCACAAAGTGGAAGATGTCCATAATGCATTTCTTATTGCTACCTTCCTGAGTGTGCCTGGGGACTCATCTGCCTGAAAGTGCTCTCTCGTCGGCAGTAGGGAGTCAGAGGTGACTGCCGACCCAGAGAAAGGCAGAGCCGGTGTTCTTGACATGGTGGTTTCTCTCATTTCTCAACTTTGGTGTCAAAACCAATTCAAAAATAGCAAGCCTTGCTTTATAAGTAACACATAATAACATCTTGTCTGGAACAAATCAAAAGAAGACACTTCACATGTTTGTACATCAATAGATTAGTGGATCTGGGGTTGGCATGAAAAGTTCAATTAAACAATAGCTGAAACAAACCTCCATTGTAGTACACAGATCAGGATCATGAGCCAGTTGTAAATTAGGAGATCTGCAGTCTCATTCGTAATGAGAGTTTCAATCTAACCTTCCAACCTTGTAAGTATATGCTGAAGGAACTGCTGAGGAATTGTAATGCATCAAAAATTATATTCTAAATACTTACCTAGTTCTATTTTTGATGTTATATTTAATAGTTTCAGAAAGCAGGTGCATTTGGTTTTAAAGACCACTCTGAGATCTGCATTGCCAAATAGCACCACGTAAACCAAGAACAAATCATCCTGCAGTGACCAGGGTGACCATACTGAACTCTGCAGGAGTGGTTTCCCTTTATTTCACCGCCCGGTGTTACAGCTGTGTGATGAGCCACGTTCCTCTCCCAGCGGCTTCCCCTGACCATTCGCTTATTGCGCTTGTTCTCAATCACAGACAGACATGGTTGATTGACCGAAGGGTACGCACGCTGCTCGGAGGCAAATTCCTCTTAGGGCTTCATACTACACCACGTTCTTTCTAAGCAGCATTTCCTTAAATCGTCAAAACCATCCTATGACTGGGTGAATATTATTACAATTTAACTAATTTGTCCACAGTAATCCAAATGCTCATAATATTATCATTCAAATCTAATAATTCTACTACAAAGTCTTAACGTCCTTCTGCTTAAGACATGATATAGAGACTAAGATAAAATATGTGTAAATTAAAAAATTGTGAACAAATTATCTAAGATAAAGTTATATATTCAAAAATCAGATTTTCTTAATGTTCTCGTTATTTTTTTGACATTAGCCACTTTTAATTTCTCAGAATATAAGCAAGGTGTTTCTTTGCAGTGAATAGTATATATTGTAAAATTTTCTTTTTACATTGCCCAAGAAGTAGCAAAATATTAAATATGTAGAAAATATCTTTGTAGCTGTTAAAATAAATAGAATATTAACATAAAGAGGAATGAAATATTTTTTCATTAGAGTTACAGGGTTTTTAAACTTCTCCCAAAACTCCAAATATTAAAATGTCTAAGAAATGATTGTTTTTGGACATTATTTCACACATACCTTCAATTAGCATTTAGTATTAGTGTTTTACTTTCACACACCATAAATGTGTATATTAGTGAATGTGGATTTCTGCAAAGACTGAATGATAGAAAGATAGACAGGATGTAAAATCTTGGAGGAAATCTGAATGGATTAAAAATAGCAAACAAATAAAAACACCAAGATTTCGGTTTTCTAGTGAAGGTAAATACGCAATTGTTGGGGATCACAAATTCACGATGCCTACTCCCCTAAGGGATGAATGGAGCCTTGGAGTTTTTGATATCACTCTTTTGAGATTTCCCATTATCCCATGAAGAGTGGGTCATCCTGTCCCACCCACTAAGACTAAGACTAAGACTTAAATGAAGAGGAAGATGGAGACCACTAAGACTAAAGACACTCCAGGGCAAGGTCTTAATTAGCTTAAAATCACCACCATCCTCTGAGTCATTGATGATCCCCTCAATCAGCAGATGAGGTTCTGACCCCTGTTGGCCTCTCGTTCCTCGTGAACAACTGGTCATCCTAGATCCCTGCTATGCCCCCATTTTGTCTCTTGTTCTTTCTGTCTTTCCACCGTGTACTGTAACACCTGGCAGGAGATTGGTGTTTACTGCAGGGGTTTCTGATACATAATGTAGCTTCAAATACAGTGTGTATTAAATCTTAATTATTTTATTCACACAATGTATTTTCTTAAGATTCTAATTCATCATAGTTCAACTTCAGAAAAAAGATAAAATGATTTTTTTTTCACAGTAATAAATTGTAAGGCACTATGTTCAACTCCTAGTGCTTTGTGAAAACATTTGCATCTAAGAACTTCAAAACTGTTGGTACCTACCTATGGAAATCTTGACAGTATCATTGCTTTTATAGTGAGCAGCTCGGTATGCAACTTATTGGAATGTTTTCTACTGATATTTTCTGACTGCCATTAAATTTGTTCTGTATGTAATAAAAGGCCAGAGCATGTAAAGAAACCATTACAAAGAGAACAATAGTAACAAAACATCTTTTAATGATGTAATATGATTATCCTGATCATCAACAACTCAGTTTTCTTAAGCTTAATTTCGCATTTGTTTAGTAAAGGAACTTTTTCCTTGTACTCTTTATTTTAAAATACTTATTTCTCTAACTGTCAAGATATCTGTTCTGTTTTCTGATTAAAGGTGCTGTCACAGTTTCCAAGTTTCTGATTCTGAACAATTTCTATTTAAATATTAACTGGCATTCACACACATTCTATTTCTTGATACTTGTGCTGGGCTTTATTAAAAATTACTATAATATTGCTTCTGAGGAACTCGGATATAATTTCCAATAGTCCTTCCACAATAGGACATCGCCAAGAGGGAGCATCTATGTGCTTCGTTCTAATGATTCACTATCAGCCAGAAGTATTCAATTTCCAAAACACTCTGACCCTGACTTCACTCAGTCTGGAGTTATCATCTCGTGCAAAAAAATCCATCCATTTTTAAACGGAAGTACATTTTCTCATTTAGACATCCTCCCAAAAGGCATAAAAAGTAATTTTCTACTCTTGAAACTTCTGTGCTTAACATTTTATTTTGTCTGATCTTATGAAACGTGATACAAGCAGATTTCACTAAGGTTATATGGGACAGAAAATGTTGAGAACAATTAGACTGCTCTCTCATGTAATAACCAGCAAGCTGAAACTAACATCATATTTAAGAATGACTCAAAAAATGAGAAACTGCACTATAATGAATCCAGTTTCATCAACATGTTTCAGTAAGCATTTATTGTTATGTATTTATTTTTAGTTTACAAGGAACTTTGAGGCACATGCGATTTTCACAGAACCATAATGACTTAGAAATAAATAGACTTTTATCCCTATCTTGGAAATGAGAAAACTAAAATTCAGAGACATGAAGAGAATGGTTCTTGCCAAATAGTAGCTGAGTTATGACCAGATGAAAGGCCTCCGATGCTTTCCCCGAGGAATCCTTTTACTTTCTCAAATGAGACATGTGCAGGAGGTTGCAGATATACAGAGTCCTCCAAAAAAAAGTATACACACGTCAGCAGTTCCCTGGATAATAAACGTCTGGAAACTCATGGCCACCACTTTGAGCACATCTTGTAACCATAGAGGACGAAGGTAACTTGTATTAATCTAATGATGTCTCAATCAGTATTTATATGTTTTTCTTTTCTTGATGTATACAGGTTTTATTTATTTATTTATTTTCTTATTCATTTTTTGGCAGACTGTCTATGCAACCAAGATGTGATCTGTGGTCTTTAAGAGTTTACGGTCTATGAAAGTCGAAAGATAAAAAGTGTACTGGGAAACAGTGAAGTAATCATTTAGTCGCTTATTGATTGTTGGTTCTGTTCAAATATAACACAAAGGCCATGAGGTCAGCCCCCATCCCTGACTGCATTTGTAGATTCTATAGCAAAGAGGCCACAGTAATATCTGATAGTCATTTGACAACAATTAAATGAGTACATGAAAGAAAGTTTTAAAATATCACTAACAAGATGAGGAGGCACTGGATTGGAAAATATCTTCTGTCGAGTAATATTGCGGGACAAAGTTTTGATCTAAATCCTGCTTATATCGATGCCCTTACCTATTGCTGTGTGTGTGCCATCCAAGTAGAAGTGGCCAAGAAATTGGTCTAATACTCTTAAGTCTTGTCATTCTTTCTTAGTCAATTAATATTTTCCCCATTTGTTAAATCTGGTAGATTTTGTTACCCACTTTTAAGGGTTAAGCAAAATGATAGAAAGGATCTTTCTATTTTAAACTCAGGCTTTGTTGTTAAGAAAGCATTAGAAAACCCAGTAGTATGAAAATTTTATATATGATGACGGAAGACATAAATATGGAAGCAGAAAGAGAATTTGGAAAGTGAGTTAGTAGCAAGACAGACAACTGATAAAATTTCTGGTGGAGCTGATGCCATAGAACACCCACCTAGCTTGCTCAAGGCCCAGGATTCAATTTTCAGAACTAAAAAAAGTGAAAAATAAAACATAATATGCCAAAGCAGGACAATGATAATAGATTAGACTAGAAAGGTTCTTCACGGGAATTTTTACTCTGAGAAAATCCAATTAATGCAAAAGTAACACCAATAGGGTATGGTATTGAGCTAAGTTTAAGGAACAAAGAACTGAACAGTAGCTGTGGAGAAAGATTCCATCTCTAGATCAGCCACTGCTGGGACCCTAAATGACCTTCCAGGCTCATTTTTGGTGAGAACTAACAATACAACAATTCCTGTTCACCTTTGAGATGGTGATTTAGGGTTCCATGACATCATGTGTATGTTTATGTTGCATCTTCATTACTTAGGTGTAGTTTGAAAAAATCTATTGCTTACAACCAAAAGACTTCACGACAAGAGTCAATGAGATGTAATCCAGGAGCCTATGAAATGTTCTCCTGTCCCTCTCCAAACAGCTCTATTATCTTCATGTTAGGGGATGATCTTCCTTTCTTACCTGTCTTAAATAATTTGAAACTAGAGTCCACTGTTCACATCATTTTATCTGCATAGACTCTGTTCACTAGGGCAGATGATTGGAAATATCACTCTTCTATCTTCTACTACCTCCGTTCGTCTCAGGAGTTTCTAAAAATAAGATCTTAAGGAGCTCTGCTATCCATCAATGTGTAATTTGAAGGACATTGAAAGAATTGCCTAATCAAGCATGCTTCCAAGATATACCTCCCTGTGATTCTCTAAATGTCTATTTCATGAGCCGTTTTTAGAAGGTCTTCCAGATTTACACACCTTGTATTTAAATAAAATGACTGAACCATACTTTGTCAACCCGTAGAATTTTGAAAATCTGGAGTTATAATAACAAAAATTTAAAATATTATAGAGGGGGACGTGCAAGAAAAAACAATTGGCCAAAAAGATATTTTACAATTCTTTTTTTTTTTTTATACTGAGGAGTGAACCCAGGAACCATGAGTTACAACACTGGCCCTTTTATAATTTTAATTTTTAGAGAGTCTGAGTCATTTGTCCAGCCTGAACTGCAGCTTAAAATATTTTGCATCAACTTTCCAGAGTGAGTATTTTATAATTTTATAAAATATAAGTGTCGGTATGTTAGCTTTTATTTTCTTTCCATACCCAAATCTTATTGGTACAGTATTGTAGTCTTATGAATGACTACTCCACTTCCTGCACTATTTATCCCATCTTCAAAAATGTTTCCTCATGAATTTGAATGACTAATCTATAAATAGAAACATTATGCACATATATCTCACAAAGAATAATTGTCTCCTACTTGTCTTTCAAGTGCTTGTCAAACTGCCTATCGCTTTGTTACAACTGGATTCTTCCTTTCCATAAGGGAAAATGAGGAGAAAAAAAGTAGACAGAAAAATATTCCAGAGGTCACCAAGACTCATCATCTCATTTTTCAGATGAGGAAACAAAATGAGTAGAGTCACAGATGAGAGAAGAGACAGAGATTTTTAAGGAGTACCCTAGAGCCCAGATTGTGTTGACTCCACAGTTACTTGTGGAAATGAGAATTTCAACCCACTAAAGCATTAGAACTAAAGGTACTACAATGCCATATATTCCATAGAGTCTAAGTAAATATTTGCTTATTTTAATTACAATTATGTCAGAAGGACACGCAATGGATTTTGAGTATCACTTCACAGAACAATATTCATGTTGATTTTGTCCCATTTTTCTAATTATGGCAACACCTTGTATATACATGTTTTAAAAAATTTAGAAGGTCTATATTTTCTATTTTTCAGTTCTTTCAAGTAAATTTACAAGAAAAATAAGATTCCGATGATGCATTTAACCAATACGGATTATAGTGCTGTTCATAGTTGCATTTTTTAAAACATCTGTATTATGTATGTCTTTTGAAGTCAATCCATTTTATCAGTTAATTATGTAATTAGGGCACTTTTTAAAAAATAATGTATTATGCACTTCACAGAATGGGATGCTTTTTCCAAGCTATTCTGGTCTATCATATAATTAAGTAATTAAGCTTGATGTTCAATAGAGAAAATATCCTTTGAATAACTGGTAAGAAAGACCAACCATATGCAATATGTATATGTTTTCTTTTGCAGATTCATTACTGAAAATATAACACATAGTATGATAATACATTTTCTTAATTTTCATAATATGAAAATGATGGAAAAGTATTTCTGACTATAATGAAAACATTAACAGCAATTTAACTGCATGTAAATACAGTTTCAACAAACCAAAACTAGTGTGTCTGTAACAAAATCTGAGATTTATTTATGGTTAAGGAAAGGGTGACTATTCATTTTCAAAGTCATATAAAACATAGTGATAATTTAAAAAGAAACTACAAAAACATTTTCCCTGAAATGGGATATAATCCTAACATTACAATGATTTATTTTAGGCCACGCTTTCAATGTTGTTAAATAATAAATAATTTTAGTTGCAACAAATATATTAATTACATTTTAAGAAATTAAATAATCATATTGTGTTTAAATAAGAGAACTTGCACATGAATCAAAACAAAGAATAACTATAATGAATAATAGTAGAAATTTATTTAAACCTCAATTAATATTATTTATTTATTTATTTATTTATTTATTTATTTATTTTGGTACTAGAAATCAACTCAGGACCTGTTGCTTGCCAGGCAG